>OZ024755.1:6529547-6562047 GCA_964016885.1 Eledone cirrhosa
GTAGTAGTAGTAGTAGTAGTAGTAGTAGTATCGGTAGAGGGTCGGACGCCATGCTTTGACGCATAGAGTTACAGCCCTTGCCATTCTGAGTTCAAATCCCGCCGAGGTTAACTTTGCCTTTCATCCTTATGGGGTCGATAAAATAAAGTACCAGTAATACACTGGGTGATTGCTGGCATTGTGCCAAAAGTAGAAACAATTATTTTTATTATTATTCTGCCACTTATTCATGAGAAGGTCGTAGGGGCAGAGTCCTCAAACACTCTGTCCAGCGCATCAGTCTCCAACTGATCCGGCTGGATCCTCAAGAGTGACCAGCCAAGCTCATGGATGTTATCCAACCATCTTGCTCGGGGTCTACCCCTGAGTCACCTACCTACACAAATTACGGGCAAAACCAACAAACATAATTATCACTTTTGATTTAGGCATAAGTCCAACAGTTTATACTCTCTACCAGTTCTTTATTTTATCGACCCCGGAAGAATGACAGGCAAAGTTGACCTCGTCAGGATTTGATCTCAGAACCTAAAGAACCAGAACGAATGGAGCTAAACATTTATCCAACAATGATAACTCTGTCAATTGATAACCCTAACAGTGATAACTGTTTCTACTTTTGGCAAAAGGCCAGCAATTATCTCAGTGCATTACTGGTACTTTATTTTATCAACCCCGTAAGGATGAAAAGCAAAGTTAACATCGGCGAGATTTTAACTGAGACCGTGAATGGCCGTAACTCTATGCTGTAAAGCATGGCGTCCGACCTTTTACCGATACTGCCAATCCACCTCCCTAACATTAATAATAATAATGATTTTTATTGGCCACTCGGGCCTAAATACAGAGGACAGTTCAAATGAATATTTTATTCAACATATTCCCCTCTCAGATTGACACACCTATTGAAAGGGTCATTCAGCTTTTCGAAACCCTGTAAAAAGAACTCGCAGGTTTTGGCCTCTCCAACAAGGCCTCTGTAACCTCTGAAGCCCGGGAACCTTTCAGCACCTTCTCACCACCTCATATCCTCGTATATATATATATATATATATATATATATATATATATGTACATATATATATGAATAAATGTAGTCCTTCATCAGTGATCTTCCAGCCTTCATTGGTATTTCATCGCTTTCAAGACCATATACCACCGGTTGGTGCGAGCAGCCGCTAAAGAAAGTCGTTGGGACACGTAAATAGGGGGAACGAGCGAGACAGTAAACAAACAAATATGGTAATGCAACGAAAAGTGAGAAAGAAGGAGTCAAGTCCTTGAAATCGATGAACATAAGTTCTGTGAAATCGTGGACGAGATATATATATATATATGTATATATATATATATATATATACATACATATATATATATATACATACATATATATATATATACATACATACATATATATATATATATATATATATATATATATATATATATATATATATATATATATATATATATGAGTTTGTATATATGTATGTGTGTGTGCATGTATTCAAATTTAAAACTTTTAAATATTGATATCTTATATAAAGGGTCAGAGATATTATTGCATGCGATGGATTTTATGAGCAATATACACGTAATATTCCGTTGTGTTCTTCGTTTTTCTTATTGTTTTTTCACCTCCTTTTATTAACACAGGGATGACAATCTCACTGTCACGTAAATTACTCTCTTGTGTAATAAAATATCGGCAGAAGAAGGGAACATGAAAAAATCAATCAAAGCAGATTTGCAAAATATGAAATTGTGTTGTTTGTAATACTTTATGGGGCATTAAACTGCAGTAGTGTAAAAATTGAATATTTTTATGTTCGTGTGAGGGAGACTCTGACTGTTGTTCCGGAATTATTTATGGGAGAATATAATTTTTTTTTTTATAATTTTATTCATTAATAATTTAAATCAAGTGAAGCAAAAATAACTGGCATGTTTTTAAATTTTATTTTAGTTTAGCTTCTAGCATATTGTCAACGGATTCCGTACCAATCAAATACAATGCATATATATATATATATATATATATATATGTGTGTGTGTGTGTGTGCACAAGTATATAGAAGCAAATATAGAAATACACATATATATATATGTATATATATAATGCGCGTGTGTGTCTGTGTACGTACATAGATACAAACATGTTCATATATGGATTCCTTTAATAGATTGTGAATTCATACACACACACACACACACACATTATATATATATATATATATAGAGAGAGAGAGAGAGAAAGAGTACCTCTCTGATATGTATGTATAATTATGTATATATCTTTGTATGTATGTAATATATATATTACATACATACAAACATATATACATAACCATTATTTTACATACATATCAGAGGGATACTCTAGCACATTAATGCCACTGGGGCTTAGCACTATTAATTAACAATATTCAATAAGCGTACTATTTAAAGTATTATATTCTATAGAATAATTTAAGCATCTTAAAACAATCTAATCTGAGTAGGATTGAAGAAATATACGTGTGTTTCCTCTGACAAGATTCTTTCAATTTATCAGAAGCATATTTTACATCTAAACTTGCAACCTTTGGCTTTAGGTATTGGCCACTCGTCCGAGCGATTTGTTATACCTATTATAATTGTTTCTACTTTTGGCTCAAGGCCAGAAATTATCGCAGTGTATTACTGGTACTTTTTTATTTTATCGACCCCGTAAAGATGAACAGAAAAGTTAACCTCGGCGGGATTTGAACTCAGACCATAAAGAGCCGTAACTCTTTGCTGCAAAGCATAGCGTCCGACCCTCCACCGATACTGCAAATCCACCGTTAATTATCTCTTATTTAATTGAAACAGCAGACAAATTATTCTCAATGGTTGAATATATTGGATACCTTATAGGTCCTATGAAGCATGTCTACAATTTATGTCACCACCTTCGTAATTTGTTTTATTACAACATTTTAAATGAGGCGTAATTTCTGTGTTTTTCAGAGATATATTTGCAAAGTTTTATGTTATGATGCTGATCAAATTTTTAAAATATCAATGAAACGTAAACTCAGATATTTTTTCATCATGTCCCTTAAATTCCTTTTGTTGTAGAATATTATCAATTTAGGATAATCCCAGAGATGTGCTATAGGTTTATATTGTCATTTCAGCATCTTGAAATTGTCGACAAAAGCAAGAATAATTTTTCCTCAGCCTTATCGTAATCGATAATGTATCGCTGAAAAGTATGTATTATTAAGGAAATTGTTAAGAAACAAAGTTTGGTGAGAGACTCTTAACATTTGGTATGTCTACTCTAGTTTATTTACATGTACCAAGCTTAACTACGTCGAACTATAGCTATGATTATTTAGCTAAGATTAAAAGTTGCTTTCTTTCTATTTCTAAATGTTACTTGCTTGTAATTTCATATGCAGTGTTATTACAAACTAGCCAACTTATTTCTTGTCAGCCAGACATTCAGACAGTTCTAGATTGTGAACCTACTTTCTTTTAAGAGGAGTATCTCTCAGAGTAGATAGCGGCAATATTATGTGGTGGGTGGGATTTCAGAAGCGATCTTATATTCTAAGCTATATACTTTTGTTTTCTGTTTGAAAGTCGAAGTGAGGCGTAAAATTAAGAAGTTTATTAAATACATCTTAGAATATTCTCCGGTTATGTGTTGCTTTCTCTCTGCTTCCTAATACAACACCAAATAACCTAGAGGCTACACATTTCTTTCTTTAATTGTATGACTTTAACTGTAAATTTCGCACTATAAGCAATAAGACTCTCTTCATATCCATGCTTTTATTATAATAGTGTAAATGTTTTTGTTTTTCTCTCAATAATTTCATACGCCAGTAAAGTAATGTGCACGTTTTAAACTGTAATCTTTTATATTAGATAATCACTTTTAGATAATAGAATGTATAACCACCACCCTCGGCAACTTCAAATGAATTAACAAGTGACATTGAATATATACAGTACACATAAGTTATTTCATAGCCGCAAGCAATGCAATATGTACACGAATCTTTGTTGTCTCGAGGCAGTATAAAGATTTGTTTTAGTGTTCATGTATTTATTTATTTATGCCCTCGAGTATAATTCTATTCTCAAATTGTGTCCTTGACATTTTTCCATTTAATTCATCCCCGTACTAAAATAACATCAACTCTATTTCCACTATTATTGATGAGAGGGTCCACTGGTTTGTGTATATAGGGAGCAGACACTCGAGTTCTTTTTCTCCTGGTGTATAGAGGACAATCACAAACATGAAATGATGACAAAGAAAATTATATTCAGCTTTATCAAGATGAAATAATATTCAATAATAAAATATAATCCTGAAAGGATTAAGGAATTTATGATAAGATTAAGGAATTTTATGCAGAAATCGGAGGGAAATTCACGTTTATATTTCTAGAAGCATACGAGGGCGGTGGCTTGGCAGAATCGCCAAGTACTTGGAAAGATTTAATAGAGTTTCTTCTCTTCCCAGTTAGTGTTGTGCCTAGATTAGAAACTATGATTATATGCAAGTTCGGTCCTAGGAGACAATAAAGAAATAAAGAAATCGTTATTAAACGCAAATATTCCAGAACTAACGGGAGTCTTTGAAGACATAATAACAACGGCAGCTGACAGAGTCCGTTCTAAAAGGATGAAAGATAAGAATCTTTGGATAAATAAAGATGTTTTAATCAGTTGTGATGAAAGAAGAAATCTGAAACAGAAATGATATGAAAATGAAACAGCAGAAATGGAATATCGATTGGTCAATAGGAAAGGAAACAGGAAATTAGGGCAGCGAAATATATATGGAATATCAAAAGGTGTGAAGAAAGTAATCATTGAGTAAATAACTAAAAAATATCATACCAAATAGTTAAAGATCTAATCAAAGACGGTCTGCCTAATGCCATCTTATTGAATATGAATATTGTAAACTACTATACGAAACATAAAGTAAATATAAGATGGAAGAGTATCTTGCTAAAATGATAGAGGAAAAAGTTGTGTTTTAAAGCAAAATTCTTTATTTTTTGTTGCTCTTTCTGCAAGGAGGGGTTGTGACTCTGCTGATAGAAAAACTAATAGAAACATTATTTTCTTAGTTCGAACTGAGGAAAGTCCTATAATACAATTTTATCAATTAATTTATTGTATACACTACACAAACAGAGATACAATCTTATTTATCGATATCATACGATGTTGATTATAAAGTTCGTTAATGTATAGATTATGATCAGGTATACATTAGAAATAATGTCAAATGGAGGATTAATCCTGATTAAATCTTCGTCAGCGAGGTAACTGATATGCAACGAAATAATTGGTATCCATTAAGACATACAGGTAATAGCAACAGGAAAAGTCAGTCAATGTATGTAATGCTCTAAAGTAGCGATTCTCAAAGTGGGCGCTATTATCACCGGAGACTGGGCTCTTATTGATGCAAGAATATAACTTTAAAATCTATATTCAGAATATGGACGCAGTATAACCGAATGGAGTTTGCTTCGTAATCACTATATCCCAGGTTCGATTCCAGTACATGTTACTTTGGTCTAGTGTCATTTACAAAGGCTGAGATCAACCCACGCATTGTAAATGAACCTGGGTAGACAGAAGCTGTTTGTAATCCCGTTATATAGACTGAACTTGTCTTTCAAATCATCAGTCTTTTCAGACACGTTACATTTAACTGGGTGATGTCTAAAAACATCTGACTGATAAAATGACAAGTCAGTCAATCATATTGGTGGCCTCCCCACAACCCCGGCGGAGAGAATGGAGAAGCGGTTCCCCGGAGGACAGCAAGGGAGACGCGTTGGAAAAGCCATTCCAGCTCGCGAGGCTCACACCTGCGGCTGGCCAGCTCAGCGCCTATGGTGGTGAGTAGGGAGGTAGCCCTAGGGCCGAGGACACCAGAAGTCTCCACTGCCAAGGATACAACCGCAAATCTGTCGGTATTTTCAGACCCTATAGTACATTGAATCTCTTGGAAAATTTCCTCGAGGCTACATGTGTCAGCGGAATTCTCTTTCACATATTAATTTCATGAGCAGGAAGTTTAGTTGCCTGAACAAGGAGGACAATCATCGTCGAAAACGACGGATGTATATTCCATTCCATTCCATTCGAATCCATATTTAGCGATTATTTCTTGGCCTAAGCATAGTTCGAGAACAATCTTCTTAGTTGATGTGTATTCTCATTGTTAATCTTGTAATGCAGAAAACTGAAGATTAACTGCTCTAACCTTAAGAATCTTAGTGAGCATCTCCACTGAACTAGAAATTCTAGAAGCTATAAGTGAGGTTGGTTGTTATTATTAGACAAACGGAATTCAACGAAAGCCACCTTAACTAAAATTATTACAGATAGAAATCAATGATGAGATGAAGTATTAATATATAATCCATTTATCCAGAGTTCCTTTTAATGAACTCTAAACCAATGATTGCCTCAAAAGATGAAACAATAAAAGAGAAAATAAACCCCTACATATTTATTCATAGTTGAACGCGGATTAAAGAGCATTACCTTTACAAAAACAAATACGAAAGGAAAAAGAAACAACAACTTTTCATTAAAGAAAATGAAAGGAAATTTAAATAAATATGCTGTTGGGAGAGAGAAAAAAATGAGGATACGCACAACCACCCCACTCACTGACATATACACACGCATATTTTACTAAATGTTGATGGATCTTTAAAAAGCAAGAATTTAAATATCAGGTAACTAGTTTGTTTATGCTTTGGTGGCATCGTTTATCAAAGTAGCTAACCGGTTATTATTGACTAATGAATGCAGTGTGTAAGCAGAAACGTTGGATTAATGGACGACAAATTTGGGGCTCTGATGACATATTTTCATAACACTTCATAATTCTTCTCTAACGTTCATATAATTTCAGTTTTACTCTTGAAGTTATTAAGTAGTGTTTAAGGGAAAAAGATCAGAGTATTAAATATGAATTCCTTTTTATTCGTTTCTTTTTTTTGTCTCATGTTCTATTTTAATATTTTAAATCAAATTTGTTCTCGAATATCAATTGCACAGCTTCGGTCAAATATTTATTGATTTTTCATTAAAAATTAAAAATAAATGGGGCAACATTGGTGTTTAATCAAGGCGGCAGAAAGAAAGCGTTAAGATCATATTTTCTATATAACATTGAATTAAATATTGATGAAATCTACTGAGATAATAAATCTTACTTAAATGTATTTATAACTGAAACTAACATATAAATAAATAATAAGGTATGACACCTTAAGTAACTACATTTACATCGAGCCAACGAGGGACCCTTTACCTGGCTACGTGACTTACTAGAAATAGCAGCCAAATCTTCTACACATAAATCAACATTAGCATGGTATGGAATAGAGCAGCCTGTATATAGAATTAACTTGTGAGTAACCGAGCATTCCACAGACACGTGTACACATCTCTTTGATATTCAGAGTGACACAATGTATGACAAAGCTGGCTCTTTGAAATCCAGATAGTCAACCCGGCAGGCTTCCACGCAGCTTTCGTCTACCCGATTTCATTCACAATATAGGGATTGATGCCAGGATAAAGTAAATGACACATCCTTAAGGGGTCACGCAGTAAGATCGAACTAAAGATCAAATGATTGCGAAGGAAATCTATCATACATTTGTCCATGCTGAGTCAAAGAGATGAAATATCTGGCTTAGTATTAACGTAATCCTATAAAAGTAGATACTTGTTTTTATGAGGAAATTTGTTATCCTCGGAACTTTCTTTCATTGCCGTTTCTGTTATCTCTACGACTTATATCACGTTACATTTTTTATGTATATGGTAGGCATTAAAACACATTGATGGCTTTTATCTTGATCAAACATTTTTATTTCTCATTTATCATAAGGCATATATTCATGTTGAAAGATCGGATCTACTAAGATAGATCAAGTGGGATCCATATGAAAGTTCTATACACATGCATATGTAGGAAAGAGCTTTTGATAAACTCACAAACTTTATAGGCAGTAACCATTTTCCAAACCGAAGGTGAGTGGTGAAGATTTATTCATTAATACATTTTAACCATTGGTTAGCTAGCTCAGTTTTTGTCTTTCTCATATCGCTTCTACTATTGCTCAGAGATAACATGCTACAACCTAAGTATAGTCGTGTTTTGAAAATGCCATAGTGTTCATGTGCCAAACGTAGTAACAATTATTAGTAATGTAACATAATTAAAACAGCTAAACATTAAAGATTTTGTTGATTGGAAAAGCATATTTCCACCCTAATGGCCTTCGTTAATTAGTCTTAAAATACCCGCTCACATATCTCACCATTATAAATTAATTTGGATTTTGTAAGAAGGAATGTTTGTCAAAACAATGCTTTAGTACACATATACACATGTCTTTTGTCAGCAATATCATGCATCGCCAAAGAAATGTCGCATATCAAGCGATGCATGTGCTTGAAGCTTTTCTAAGTGAGGAATGACTTTGCAAAGGGCCAATCCCACTCTCTGAACATCGAATGCATTTACCCGAAAAGTAGATACACGCACACATACACACACACGCACACACACACGCACACACACACACACACACACACACACACACACACACACACACACACACACACACACACACACACACACACACACATATATATTCATATATACATATATATAGAGAGAGAGAAATGGAGAGAGATAGATAGATAGATAGATAGATAGATATAGATATACAGGGCGTTCCATAAAATGTATACACATCTTCAACAGTATTCTAATACAAATGTGTATACACTTTTGGGGGACACCCTGTATATATATATAAGTTTAATTTTACAAATGAATTTTATTGCATTATGTTCTTGTATGTTCAAATTCCCCGACAGTCTGGAGTGTGGTCCATTGATAACCTTCCCTTCTGTGGCCACCATTTACATACAACATCCTGTTGTTCTAAACTAAGAATCAGTCTAAACTTTTATTCAGGCTGTGAAGTGGGGCAATTTATATTAAATTCAACAAAGCACACAAGACTGATTCACATTAACCCTCATACAAATTTCATTATTGAATCGATTCTCATTATTCACAAGAAAAGATTACATTTTCTCTCTATATATATATCTATATCTTTCTTTCTTTCTCTCTCTCTCTCTCTCTCTCTCTCTCTCTCTCTCTCTCTCTCTCTCTCTCTCTCTCTCTTACTCTCTCTCTCTCTCTTACTCTCTCTCTCTCTCTCTTACTCTCTCTCTCTCTCTTACTCTCTCTCTATCTATCTATCTATCTATCTATATATCTATGTCTCTCTCTCTCTCTATCTACCTATATATCTATCTATCTATATATCTATGTCTCTCTCTCTCTCTCTATCTACCTATATATCTATCTATCTATATATCTATGTCTCTCTCTCTCTCTCTATCTATCTATATATCTATCTATCTATATATCTATGTCTCTCTCTCTCTCTATCTACCTATATATCTATCTATCTATATATCTATGTCTCTCTCTCTCTCTATCTATCTATCTATCTATCTATATATCTATGTCTCTCTCTCTATCTATCTATCTATCTATCTATATATATATCTATGTCTCTCTCTCTCTCTCTCTCTATATATATATCTATCTATCTATCTATCTATATATCTATGTCTCTCTCTCTCTCTATCTACCTATATATCTATCTATCTAGAAATATTTTTTTCAAATACCACTTTGGAAGAAGAATCAGGATGGAGACAGAGGTGCTGTACCCCAGCAAGTTTTATGAAAGGTGGGTGAAAGTGGCGAGAATGGCCCGAGTGAATGGGCCTTCTCTCTATATCAGCCTGTAGGTTGAGGAAAAGGAGGAGGAGAGGAAAGGGGTACAAATTCTTCGTACTCCTGGAGATGAGGGTTGCACATTTTTTCGGGGGTATGTGTTACCCATATGAACTGTCTCCCCCTATTGGGGAAAATTGACTAATTTTTAAATTGCATTTGTGATAATATTTTACACGTTTTTATTGTATGTAAACTTCCCCCTTTGTATTTGTCCCCTTCTTTTGTGCGCCTGTGGCTAATAAAGAAACATATCTATCTAGAAATCTATCTATCCATCAATCTATCTCTTTCTTTCTTTCTCTGTCTCTCTCTCTCTCTCTCTCTCTCTCACTTTATCCCTCTTTCTCTTCTCTATCCCTATATCTCTCTTTTTCTCTCTCTCTAACTCTCTATCCTTCTCTCTCTAACCATCTCCCTCTCTTCCTCTCCCCCTTTTTCTCTCTCTCGTTCTCTCACTCGCACTCACTCACTCACTGAGTCGCGATTTATACTACCAACAGAAAAATAAACTCGGTAACAACGCCGATATAAACACCAACAGAAGTGACTTCAAAAGCAACAACAACAACAACATCATGAAGAACAACTGTAACGAAATGTTCTTTGGACGCCTACTGTTATTCTCTCAGCTGCATTGTGTTTGGTTCATATTTACATTCGTTTTGATAACAGGAATCATTGGTAGCTCTTTACCTTATACAATGAAATAGAACATTTTTTTTTTTTTGCCTTGTTACTTTTAATGTTTGGTTTTAGTTTTAGTTTATTTCATAAATCAGTTTTGTTTTATTGAATTTCACATAACATTCTGACTACAAAAGGAGAAAATATTTTCGAAAATATCAACGATGATATCAACGAAAATAAAAGAAACAATCCATTTTCCTACTTGAAATAAACTTGAATTAAAAGTACAAATTAAATTAAATTTCATTCAGTGATTACCCACAATACTGGGTGTAGTTTTGTTGTTCATCGCATACAATGATGGCGAAAGTGGAGTTGATGTCGTACAGCCAGTACCAGATGGATCAATAGTTTGGTGTGTGTGTGTGTGTATGTGTGTGAGTGTGTGTGTGTGTGTGTGTGTGTGTGTGTAGCATACTAACATACTCTCCTTCACTGAAGAATGAAATCCAATATAATAGTAAAAAAAATAAACAGTAAAGCGAATACAAAAAGGAAAGCAAAGGATAAAAAAATTACAAATCCATATTACAGTTGTGTTGTAATCACCATCATCATCATCAACACCATCACCATCATCATCATCATCATCATCAGCATCATCATCATCATCATCACCGTCGACATCACCACCACCACCATCATCATCATCACCAACACCATCATCATCATCACCGCCGTCATCACCACCATCACCAACATCATCATCATCATCATCCTGACCATCATCATCATCATGAACATCATCATCATCATGACCATCATCACATCATGAACATCATCATCATCATGACCATCATCATCATCTCGTGTCCGCTTATTTTATATTCTTCCTTTTCTAATTCTTTCCTCATCTTTGTCCTCGTTTCTCTTTTATTCCGAATGCGCTATCAAACAAAGAAAGTTCGCCCTCCAAACCAACAGGAAGTTCTCTCACATTTTACATCCGGCACAACTCATAAAGAGCAAACAATCCGACGAACGAGTGATCAAATGTGCATACCATGCACGCACTCATGAAACAAATTTACAAACAAATAAATGAAAAATATAAGAAGAATAGCATAACAATGATGCAAACACTAAAGGTAAGCGCTTTGTGTGGTACACAATGTTACACACAAATATAGCAGCTTTCTTTTAAATCAAAATTCCAAATTTCCACCTTTTAACAACAACCAAATAAGCCATAGGTTCGGTAAATTTTAAACAAAACATATTGAAAAACATGACAGAAAAAAATAACTATGTGTAAATGTGTATATCATTCCTTGTTGCGATGGCTGGGCGGGTAAATATTTCTATGTTTAGATTGTAGAGTTACAAGCTAACAATCCACCATCCTTTCCACATATAATTCAATATCTCGGTTGACTTGTGATGCTGAAAATCCAGCACCCGTTTGTTGATCTGTTAGCTAAGTTTAATCATTTCTCTTCTGACAAAGAGCAGCACAGCAAATACTTGTATCTGCTTTATTTTTCCACTCACCATATATCACTTTAGCATATATTATTACTGACTAACATTCTATACGGATTGTTAAGTTACCATCTGTTTAAAAAGTAGATATAATGACGGATCTGTCTGATTTTGTGGTTCGTTGGGAAATGTTCTTTAATGTGATACAGTGTTGGTTTTGAGACAATAACGAATATTTTAATATATTTAGATTCCATTTACTTTGTATAAATAACTGTTTCTACTTTTGGCACAATGCCAGCAATTATTCTAGTGCATTACTGGTACTTTATTTTATCGACCCCGCAAGGACGAAAGGCAAAGTTAACCTCGGCAGGATTTGAACTGAGATCATAAAGGGGCGTAACTCTATGCTGCAAAGCATGGCGTCCGGCCATCTACTGATGCTACCAATGAATCACTAGAGAATAATAATGAAATGAACTAGTCATCAAACGGTGGAGATAATTATAACAAGATATATATTTGTGTAACGAGTAATATAGTAACAGACGGCTCACGGGGGATGTTAGGCAAATTTAGTTTAAGATAGAACCAACTGATATCCTACAGTATAACTGGCACAATTTGTCTCATACATTTTAATAAGTAGCTTACTTTTTCTGGACCCCTAGATGGAGAGGGGAGAGAGAGAGACAGACAAAAACAGACAGAAAGAGACAGATGGGTGGAGATGTATGTAGAGCAGTCCACACACACATATACCCTTAAGATAATTTTCAAGGAGTTTCAGCATGACAATAGTGGGTGACGAAGGAGGGTGTTTGAATTCTAAGTACAGTTCATCTGATGAGCTTTGGTACAGTTTCCGACTAACCTATTCCACTCAAAAGGCACAGATACCCAAGAAGTAACGCAATGGGATCGAATCCAGGACCTAATGATTGCCAAGCGGTTTTCCTAACCATTCGGCCATGCTGTATCCACTGAGTTAATATTATGCATTGGAAACACTTAATAAAATTGAAAGCAAATAGAAACGATGTAGAAAAAGAGAAGTAATTTATAAGCAGTCAACTATCAAAGAATGTAATTGGCCTGCATTGGCTAACATTAAGTCATTTCTTTATCAATCATTTTATTACTGACACGCCAAGAGTGAGAGAGAGATTCGCTAGAACTAGGTTACTTTCTCATGAATGTGTGTTTCTTTTGTCAATTGCACATTGATTGTTATATAGGCTGCTTTCTTATATATATATTTGCAGAACTAGATGAGTAAATATGCATAGCTTCTTCTTAATGAAGTCGTTCTAATTTGTGGATTTAAATTCAATTTTCTAAGGCATAACTAATTTATATATAAGCTTTCAAAACGATATTGTTCTTGGCGTGCGTTTTCGTGTCTTATATATATATATATATATATATATATATATATATATATATATATATATATATATATAAAAATAATAGAAGAACAAATTGTTAAGCCTTCATTACATTTATTGATTGGTGACGCGCGTTTCTCTATTGATCAACTCAAGGTTCGATCTGTATTGATCTGGCCCGACTCTGGAATCAAATGCTCGTCGGACCTCTGCTGTTGTAATGACAGTATATATATATATATACATGCATACATACATACATACATACATACATACATACATACATACATACATACATACATACATACATATGTACATATGTACACATAAATACTCAGATGACTACACACTTGTTGTAAAATGTGTTGTGTCATAAGACTTATTGCAAGCGATTAGCCGCCAAAAGCACATATGTCTTTTATTTTGGTTTACTTTAGCGTTTAGTCAACGTAATACTCTTTCTCAACTGTGGGTAAAAACGTTAAGAGTTGAATGGTTTCTTGAAGAACAGTTAATGCTATCAGTAACTCCATAGAAATTGAATCAGCGTTAGTCATTAGAATTCACTTGTTCACTAACGCTAATGCAATGCCACCTTCTAGTTTATAAAGGCAATTTTTGTTTTATATATTTAGAATGGTTCTTCATGTTTTATGAATTATCAAAGAATGATTTACTAATGAAAGTTTTTAAAAAACTGCATTTAATTTCTGTGTAAATTAACAAATTTAAAATCATGAAAATATTATTGAAAAGCATGACAGATCAGAAAACTAACTGAATTAAGTGCCATGATTTAATATTTGAATTTGTATGCTTGTATTAGTAATAGCACAGACACATAATTTCTCAATACTCAATTAGGATAAGATAACACTAATGTGAAGCTTCGAGATTTTAAACATATTTAGTAAAGCCGAGAGTTAATCTCTTACATGTAGCACACAAAGATAGCAAGAAAGACAATGCGTTGAACCTTCGAATATTCTTATCTGAATGTCTCGGATGCAAATAGGTTACGTAGAAACGGTTATGTAATAATAGAAAATATAATTTTATTGATTTATTTATTACTTCTGATTTTAACACACTTGCTTTTATTTAAAACTGTTTAGATACTTCAGTTGATTTTCAGTTGAAAAACGATAAGCTGAACGGTATATGATATAACTTTTACATAATATATGTACACAACTTTAGTCTAAGAATTGGCTGACCAAAATAACTATTCTTATCTATAGTCAATTTTTCTTCAGTTTCTCTTGTTGATGTCATTTAACTACATTTGTTTTTATTTAGAAAAATAATTTCATGTATGTTTATTTTACCGTTAAATTTATATCACAAAAGTTTAATTCAATGATAAGTTTAGTCTACAGACAAATTTATACACGTATATGTCTAGATCACTGATTGTTTTAGTTTACAAAGTCTTTTGTTTCCTTTTTTTAATCTAGAGTTTAATTCGTTTGTTTGTGTAGTTCACTGACATGGCTGCTTCAATATTTCTTCACTGATACATTAAGGAAATGCGTAATTTCGAAATACATGATTGTAGACATATCAGTTCTCTTATTTGTATTGTTCTATGTATTAAATTTAAATCTATTTTGAACTAAAATATAACATTTATAACCTAACTGTTTTTCGTAACTCAATAACATATCTAAATATGTTCTTATATATCAATATATATTTGAACTTAGTTCTATGAATGCTTCATATCTAAGGGTTAAATCACTAGCGTTCAATCTCAGAAAACGATATATACCCTAACTGTTCTTCGTAACTCAATAGCATATCTAAATATGTTCTTATATATCAATATATATTTGAATTTAGTTCTATGAATGCTTCATATCTAAGGGTTAAATCACTAGAAAACCGATATATCACCAAGAAGGCAAGAACATACAAAAGAATGGATTTAGAATGGCATTACAGTGTTTGGGCACATGTTAACCAAACGATAATATTCTGTTGTTATTTTCACACTTGTAGCTTGAGTATAAATATATTTCTCATCCCAGAAAATTAAACACACTCTTTTCAGCATATCTCTATTTGTAAGATAACCGAGAAATCTAGTTATGTAGGTTTTATCTATTTCCATATTTAGGTCATCTTTCGAACGATAGCTCATAGATCTAGTATGAACACTCTATAAAATTTTCCAGATTTTCTTTTGCGAGATCTGGAGGCATTCCTAGATCAATAAGATTGGTGGTTAAGTGTTCGGTTTATAATATTACAGGTCGATTCCTGCTGGAAAGGCATGTGCAGAAAGGGAATTACAGATCGACAACAGAGCTAATACTGTGTATATACGTTAATGGGAGGAGTGGAGGAGTTGAACGTATATGGGGATGAGTTAAGGTAACAAAAGGTCAATGAGGTCCAATGAGATATCATTGTAGTACGATAGACAAAGGAATGGGTACATAACATGTATGGGCCAGAGGTTGGACTATATCTGGCAGGGAATCTATACCAACTGGACGAGAGTACTTTGTTTCTGGATGTCGCTTGAGTGTTTTTGCATATGGCAGTACCAGCCTCCTAGATTTGGGGGCAATACTGAGATTCGTCGAGGGTCGGAAGATGTGCATAGTTGAGCGCTGAATTCAGTTTCTTTAAATGCATATTTTTGATGAAGATACGTGACCTGTATGAAAAGGATGTCGAAAGTGAAGACGATTTCTTCAATGCAGTTTTCCATATGGAACAGCTTTTAGTGTTCTTCGAATGAAAATTAGATTAAAACTGCGTTCCTTCTGCTTTATTCCCCTCTGGAAACATTGACTTCTTCTATTACGTTAAAGGTTACATTTGCATTGATAATATCTCTTCACCTTGAAACACTAGATTGACCGATACTGTTATGTAAGCTGAAAGAAATATACTTGAAAATTAAATAATATAATTTGTGTCACATCACGCAAAATGGAGGTAAGTTAGATCCAGGAGCTGTCATCTTGGTTGAATTGTAAATCAGCATAAATAAGTATACGTACACATACATAGTACATATATTTATATATATATATACATACATACATATATAATAACTATATACGTACATACATACATATATACATAGAAATATACATCCTTAATACATATATAAATACATACATATTTAATATATACATACATACATAATACATACATACTTAATACATACATACTTAATACATTTGTACGTACATACATAATATATTCATATATACATACATAATACATAGATACACAATATTTAATATATGTATACATAAATACATACTTAATACATGAAAACTTAATACATACATACATACATACATACATGCATACAAATTAAGGCTGCAACGATAAGCAAATTGATTGATTGAATGGCCTTGCCTCATCGACCGATACCGATTAATGGGTCATCGATTATCTATAATGTAATTATATAATGTGATATGAAAATGTGTTAATTCCAATGGCGAAATGTTGATGTTTTTACATTTTAAGTTATGAATTATTAAATTTGATTATTAAATTTTCTTTGTTTGGTTAAGATAGCAGAAATCATTATAACTGGAAATTGTTTAAATATATTGAAATAAGCAAATGATCAGAATCTTCAAAATTTTATATTAATTCCTCTTTTAAAAGATCAATAAACACACATTCTATCAGTTTGTTAGGAAAGTCTTTCTTCTACTGCATCACGCTTTAGCCTATACGGAGTTATGCCCCTTGGTGAGACTCGTGTAATTTTCCTTTTTGTAGATCATTACGTTTAAGCAGTAAGAACAAAGTTATATTATATAACTTGGCTTAGATTGTATGTCCAAGGAAATATATGTTGAATGCAATGTGTTTATAGAGTTTCTTTGTCACCTCTGGTTTTCTCGCTATACAACTATATATATATATATATATATATAGGGAAAAGTATGACCCCGACGGCAGAGCTCAAGCCGTTTCGACGGCTATTTCAGTCCAGAAATAGCCGTCAAAACGGCTTGAGCTCTGCTGTCGGGTCATACTTTTTCCTATTTCCCACTCTACTACTCTAAGTATTGAGTACTCTGCTGCGTTATGGTCCATCTGGTTCCTTACCACAATTCTTTTGTTATATATATATATATATATATATATATATATATTGTTATACTATGGGAGGGTCATGCTGCCAATAAAAACACACGCACCTGTTAGGTTTCACTTCAATTTATTATGAATTTCCGGTTGGTTTGTTGGTTGGTTCGATAACGGATGGTTGTTTATATATTGTTGTTGTTGAGAACTGGAGATGTGGTGGTGGTGGTGGTGATGGTGCTGGTGGTGGAATGGGTGGAGTGGGAGAACAGAGGAAGAGGAAGGGTGGGTGTGAAGCGCATGAGGGATGAGACGAAATGGAGAAGAGAAGATGGTAAGAGGATGATGACAACGATGATGGTGATGACGATGGCGGCGACGACGAAAACGACTAGGAGGAGGAGGAGGGGGAGAAGGAGGAGGAGGAGGAGAAGGTGGAGTAGCAGCAGCAGAAATAATTGCAAGAATATAGAGACTGAGAAGATGAAAAGAATAAGAATTATATATCTGAATAAATACTGAAACTAAAACAAAACAAACAAACAAAAAAAAAGCAATAAAAGACCAAAAGGAAAAGAAGGAGGGAAGGAGAAAGAAGGGGGGGGGGGGGGAGAGTGAAGGAAATAATAGAAAGACTAAGGAGAAAGAGTAAGAGAAATATAAGCAAAACGAATTGAAGGACTTGGTCAGGAAAAATGTATTTTATGATGAATGAACATAGAAGAAGAAGAAACAGAAACAGAAGAAGAAGAAGAAACAGAAGAAGAAGAAGAAATAGAAAAAGAAGAATAGTTTGACGATGATGATGGGAGAAATATATGTACAAGTGGATTGGGGTTTGAGATAACAAAAAATTGATTTCAACATCATCATCATCATCAGTAGTAGCAGCCTCACCACCAGTGCATTCATCCTCATCAGTACTAACATCACTATTATCATCATCAGCAGCATTTTCACCACCACTATCAACACCAACACCATCATCATCATCACCATCATCATCATCATCATCATCATCACCATCTTCATCACCACCATCACCACCATCACCACCACCACCATCATCACCATCACCACCACCATCACCACCATCATCACCATCACCATCACCATCATCATCATCACCATCTTCATCACCACCATCACCACCATCACCACCACCACCATCATCACCACCACCATCACCACCATCACCGCCGCCATCACCATCACCACCATCACCACCGTCATCACCATCACCACCATCACAACCATCACCACCGTCATCACCATCATCACCATCACCACCATCAGTAGGTAGTACTCCAGCACGTGACAAGACATACATAGAGCAGCAACACAGGTAAAAACTACAGTCACAGCCGCGATGTAAATAATAAAAACCTCACCTGATAAGAATGACAGCAGCAACAACAACAAAACAACAACGAGAACAGCAACAGTAACAACAACAACAACAGTAACAACAACAACACCAGTAACAACAATAACAATGATAATAATGTCAAATATGGCAATAATAATGTCGTCAGCAGATAAGAAAAATATCAACAATAACAACAACAACAACTACAACAGAACTGCAACAGCAGCAGCAACAACAACAACAACAACAGTAACAACAACAACAGCAACAACAACAGTGGCAACAACAACAATTAATGCAACAGCAAAATGACACTAAATGCCACAACAGCAACCACAACAGGCACAATGGCAGCAACAACAACAACAACAGCAACAACAGCCACAACAACAGCAACAGCAACAACAAAAACAGCAACAACAGCAACAACAACAGCCACAACAACAACAATAGATATTCTATCTAGAATCTACCTTCAGTAACTAATGCATTGTTATTGATTAGAGAAATTTGGAAAGAACTGACAGTTAGTGTGTCTCTCTAGAAGAACTACAATATATAATAATGATATTAGTTCAAGGCAGAGTAGGCTATTAGCAATAATAATATTGCTTAGCATACACACACTCACATATATATACATATATATATATATATATATATACGTACGTACATATATGGATATATTGAGAGATATACACAGAGCCACAGGTACGAACAGTCAGTCTTAAGATACATACTTATATAGAATATAAATTTATATATATTATATATATATATATATATATATTTATATTTATATATTCATATTTATATAGAATATATATATATTCATACTTATATAGAATATAAATTTATATATATTATATATATATATATATATATATTTATATATTCATATTTATATAGAATATAAATTTATATATATTATATATATATATTATATATATATATTTATATTTATATATTCATATTTATATAGAATATATATATATTCATACTTATATAGAATATAAATTTATATATATTATATATATATATATATATATTTATATTTATATATTCATATTTATATAGAATATATATATATTCATTCTTATATAGAATATAAATTTATATATATTATATATATATATATTTATATTTATATATTCATATATATATATATATATATATATATGCTCTGTAGTATACTAGTTATCCTATATTGAGCTAAAACGACACTGTCATACCAAGGGCAATATATATACATGTATAGGTATATTGATATATTTGTCAACGAAATATATATGTATATATATACGATATTAACAAATAGAAACTATATTTATAAAACCATATTTATTTCATTATACATATTTCAAGGACACCGAGTTAAATTATGGTGTGCTTTCATCAACAGTAATGGTTGCATTTTTTAAGGGTATGTCAATATTTATTTATAAAACTGATCTATATTATATTTTATCTGATGGAAGCACACCATAATTTAACTTGGTGTCCTTGAAATATGTATAATGAAATAAATATGGTTTTATAAATATAGTTTCCATTTGTTAATATCGTATGTTTACTCCAAATACTTGTTGAGTGCTTTATAATTGTTATAAAAATATTTGCTTGTTGTATCCCAACAATTTAAATAGAACTTTTGCATATATATATATATATATATACATTCATATATATATATATATATTATGGAATACTGTTGGCTTCTTGCTACAATAATTTCTATACTTGTCATTTATATATATATATATATATATATGTATGTATTTGGGAACAAAGATTGGGAATACGGAAGAAGATGTGACCGAGAGGAAGAGCAAAGCCTGGGCGGCGTGCAACAGCTTGAGATCGGTGTGGAAGTCGGATCTTCGTAAAGATCAGAAGATCCGTCTCTTCTTTGCTGTAGTGGGGTCTGTCCTGCTGTACGGGACTGAGACTTGGACACTGACCAAGAAACTCACTCAGATGGTGGATGGGTGCTACACGAGAATGCTGAGGATGGCTCTGAACATTAATCAGTATACACTGAGGATGAAGAACCCAGAGCTGTACGGGTGCCTCCCAAAAGTCAGCTCTAGAGTAGCACAGAGGAGACTGAGGTTAGCTGGACATGCTCACCGACATCTAGAGTTGGCACTGCACTCAGTGCTCCTGTGGGAGCCTCTGCATGGACACACTGCAAGAGGAAGACCGATGTTAACATATATTGATGCAGTAAGGACAGACACTGGTCTCTTGGAGACGCAGGACATGGCAGCGATAATGAGGGACAGAGACCGCTGGAGAGAACTCGTCCATGGATCTTTGGAATTTTACCCGCCCCAGATAGATAGGTAGATAGATAGATAGTGTAGGCGCGTAGCTTAGTGTTCATGGTGTTCACTTCACGATCATAAGCTCGGGAGTTCGATTCCTGGCGACTGGGGGGGGGGGGGGGCGAGATGAGATATTGATCACGAGACTTTGTTTTACGTTAATCTAGTTCACATTGTTGGCTTGAAAACGAGGTAAGACTTGTATTTCTATTTTTTTTTGTTTGCCCAATATCCTACATATTCGGAAAATCTACTGCCATTTCATTATTTATGAGGGAGTAGTAGTAGTAGTAGTAGTAGTAGTAGTAGTAGTAGTAGTAGTAACTGCATCAATACTGTATTTCTCTGTTTGGCTATTTCTCAAAGGTATTATATGTTCTCTGAGCGTAAAATTCTCTCTCTGGGAGCAGTTATTATAAAATAGGCAATAGTTTCGTTTCGTCATCGCTCATGCAGAAACTTAGGCAAGACAATAAAAATTATAATGCAGAAAATGCAATGTGGCTTAAAACTAGTTTGATATATAGAGAAACTCCAGAGAAATTCTTCACACTTAAAGCTGTATAGGGACATCCATTAATATCAATGTCTGATAGTAATGAAGGCGCGTGGTTGAGTAGTTAGAGAATTGGATACACAATCATGAGGTTGTGAGTTCGATTCTCGGACCCGGCGATGCATTATGTCCTCAGGCAAGAAATTTTATTTGATGTTTCTCCTTCTACCTGGAGTTGGGATCGATATAGAGTATTAGCAATTGGAAAGACCAACGGAAACATTGTTTCCTCGGTCGGATTTGACGAAAGTCGATCGACTTATATATATGTATAGTAGACAGTTTTGTAGTTTAACTAAAACTTGAGTGAATTATCTAAGTATTCTCTGCGACCTCATCAGATGTCTGCAACAATTACAATTAATTGAAGTATAGGAGAAAGAATATTTGTTAGAAATCTATTGGAAAGGGGTTGGTTCAGTCTGTGTTAAAAGAACATATGTTAATCCCAGACAATATTCTTATTTGTGTGTAGATATATAATATCAATGCTTACTAGTTGTTTCTAGTGAAACCATGAGACTTTCTAAGGGGTCAGCTAGTATAGGTAAACAACTATAGGGTTACCATAACTTGAAGTTTAGAAGTTCGTACCTGATAGTGTGTATCTTAGCGATAAAATGAGATGAAAATGATATACATGTAGCGTGTCAATGTTAATTGAAGAATACCAGACAAGCAGCCAGTCTGCAATATGTATATGGTGTGTGTATATACATATGTGTGTGTGTGTGCGATTGTGTGTACGTATATGTATGTATATATATATATATATCATGATGTATCATGAACATTGCCAAGTTAAGAGATTTTCTTCAGAGGAAGGGTCAATCTTAAAATGTCAGATTCCTCTTCTCTGCCTCAGAATACTATAAACCTATCTAAACTGATGAACTTCTCTGTGCCGCTTGGGATTGCTTTCTTAGATAGATTAATGTCACAAGGCCGCGATATTTAATGGAAAAGTACACAATTACACAGTCCATACATACATACCTAATTACATATATATCTGTATATAGGTATCAAAGATATATAAATATAAGTATATATTTATATATCTTTGATACCTATATAAAAGTAAATGTATCAGGAATTATAAAAAATACCTAATTTCTTAAAAGCAAAGAGGACTAAGATGCAGGGATTAGTGTATTTCATAACAACATCCCACTTTCTACTCTCTGAAAATGCTTCTATCAAATATAGTTCTAGACGACAGTGAAAAAAGTCTAGCAATATACGCTCAACAAAAATAATGTGTCATGTCTCATTCAGGATTTTATATTCGATTTCAAGATAAGGAGACTCAAATCTAATGCCCTTTGTAATTAATTTGATCCTGGTGAGGTTGAGACGGTGGATGTTTCGCTCGATTATATACATGTTGATGTATGTAGAAAAAAAATCACCTGGGAATAAAAACCTTTTATAGTGATATTAAAGACATTTTAAAATATATCCTGAGCGAAAACAAATACATTTCTAGGTTGTTCATTCAATTTCACATTTTTCAAATTCACCATCAACTAAACTAAGGAAAAAATCCTTCCATACCGTCTCTCTTTTTGTCTTTCTCCGTCTTTCGTTCATTCCTTCTTGTTTTTCCCTTCATTCTTTCTTTATATACATATTTATTTCTAGAACGATTTGGCTACAAAATGATTATTACGATGAATTCGTTTGAAAGTTGAATTTGCCTTATACACGGTATACATTTATACATCCTAGGATTTCATTTATCTTATCGACAGGCAGTAAACAAACAAGATTTCATTGTTTGAACATCAAAGAGGATGAGGATCACAAGACAGAATCTGATATTGAGGAATGTTTTTGCAAGGAAACCAATGAATGTTTTATAGCCGATTTAAAAACACTTTGAAACCAGGATATCGCCATAATAATTTAATGACTCTCCATAACGTAGATTAGAGATATTACAAATACAATGAAGATGAGTGATACGAAGCGATAGGGCTCAATATGTAATCCATAACAAGCTTCTGATTTACCAAAATATCTGCATATGAAATAAACTCCATGCAAAACTCTACAATGCTCGAATATCTTCAGGAAAGTAATTTGTGTGAAATCTTCACTCGTTATGCAAAGGATATACATGTTTGTTTGTTTAGTTTTGATATTCCTCTATTAAAATAATAATCAATAAGTAATATTGATAAAGAAGATTTTAACAATAATTGGTATATTAATGGTTATTGCAAGTAATATTTCCCTATTAGGAAATGGTAATAATTGTTTCTATGTTAGGCATAAGGCCAGCAATTTGGGAAGAGAGGAAAGTCGATTAAATCGACACCAGTGCATTACTGGTGCTTTGTTTATCGACCCCGTAAGGATGAAAGGCAAAGCTAACCTGGACAGGATTTGATCTGAGAATGCAAAGGACCATAACTAAATACTGCAAAGCATGGTGTCTGACGGTCAACCGATACTGCTAAAAGACGCCATCAACAACAATAAGGATGAGAGGCAGCGTAGGCGGACGAAAATCTAAAATGAAAAGGATAGTGAAATATCTAAACAATAGGTTTAACGATTGTGGACAAAGGAAAGCGAAGTTATATACAAAGGCATTATGCAGGGGATGAAATGGTTCATGTACGTGTAAGAGAGAGTGTTCACGTGCCTCCGTATATTTGCATGCGTCCAAGAGTAAATACCTTTGTTGCGCTTCTTTGCGTGTTTGTCGGTGTACAGAAGATTTTCTTGCAGTATTTGTACGTACGTGCCTATATATAAATGCATGTATTATGTATATATGTATATATGTATGTATTATATATATATGTATGTATTATGTATATATGTATGTATTATGTATGTATGTATGTATTATGTATGTATGTAGTATGTATGTATATATGTATGTATTATGTATGTATGTAGTATGTATGTATTATGTATATATGTATGTATTATGTATATATGTATGTATTATGTATGTATGTAGTATGTATGTATTATGTATATATGTATGTATTATGTATGTATGTAGTATGTATGTAGTATGTATGTATGTATCAATGTAGTGTGTGTATGAATAGTTTACATGTGTCAATATGTGGTTGTATATTCGTGTATAATGCTAATGTGTACACTTGTGTAAACGTAAATATTTACACATATTTATGTTGCCCCGTGCATCAATCAATTTATATATATATATATATATATATATATATATATATATATATATATATATATATATACAGAGAGAGAGAGAGAGACATATATAGATACACGTATATATATATATATATATATATATATATATATATAATACATTTATATATAATACATATATATATATATTTATTACTAATACATATATATAATACATATATATATATAATAATATATATATGTAATACATATATATATATAATACATATATATATAACGTTTGTTATTTCAATTTATATACGTAATCTTTTTTGCATGCATAATGATGAAGATAATATGTGTGTGTTTACGACGAATGAGATGTGGGTCATGCGTGTTTTAAGTTTCTAAACCTTTTTTTTTCCACTCACATTGTAGGCGGTATGTAATTACAAATTTCAATCTCGAACCCTTGTTTTTTTAGTTGAATATATTTTGTAATATCACGTCATAGGACGTTCTCAGCGGAGAATTCCATTCAATAGCCTTTGTTATTCAACATTAAAACGAAATACAGAAAAAGCAAGCAATGCATTTCCGTTATATTTTTTTTTCTTATATAAATTCTCTCCCAGATGAGCAGCAAATAAATTGATTGAATAAATAAATTAATGCTTAGATGTGTGAAGAGGATATGCTTATAAAGACTTTTGGATATTAATGTTTTAAATTTATTTACGCTATATATTTTAATATATAAAAATGTATGTATGCCTATATATATTTTTTAATATATAAACAATGTATTTATGGTTATATATATATAGTCTAATATATAAAAAGTGTATGTATGCTTATATATATATATTAGCATACAAAACGTGTATTTATGCCTATATATATTGTTTTTAATATATAAAAAGTGTATGTATGCCCTTATATAGTTTACTATATAAAAAAGTGCATGTATGTCTATATATATCTATATATATATTGAAATATAAAAACTGTATGTATGCCTATATATATATATTTTTTTTAATATATAAAAAAGTGTATGTATGCTCATATATATATATATTAGCATATAAAAAGTGTATGTATGCTTATACATATTTTAATATATAAAGAACTTAGCTATTTTTGTTAGCTGTAAAGTGGAAAGAGAATGCAATGTGGTTGGATGGTTAAGAAGTTCGCTTTATAATATTTAGGACGTGAGTTCGGTCTCACTGCGTCGTATTTTAGGTAAGTGTATTCTATCATAGTTCCTGGCCGAGCCAATCCGTGTCAGTGACATTGAGTTGAGAAAACTGGAAATTTGAAGCATTGTCATACATAGAATCTCCATGAGGATTACTTTAAGTGTACACGTGTCTGTGGAACTCTCAATCACTTACACGTTGATATCATGAGCAGGATATTCCGTTGATTGAACAACTGTACAACTCGTCCTCAGAACCGACGGATGTTTAACATTAACAGGCATCTCAAAGACCATCACAGGCCCACCCATTTCATTTCATGATGGTAAAACTTATGACACGAGAAGATTCCTTTACAATTAATGCATGGGCTAATGGACAAGAAATAAATTGTTTTTCTGGGGTCAATATGAGCTGTAGTTGATTTTGATTTGTCCAAGGAAAATATTAGCCCAGAATTACAGATAGCGCATGATTTAAAGTAGAATCACAAAAAGAATATATTTTAATAAGTCAGTGCCCCAGCATGGTCTCAGTCAAACATAGAACCAGTAAAAGAGTAAAGTATTAATCAGGAAAGTATTGCAACTAGATTATTAGTGTAGTCGTGGGTCGTTATCTTATTTAAAAACATATGTGTATATTCTCTGATAATGAATATCGTTATGGATTTAGTAATAACATGTAATAACTGTATATAAAATAATGATTTGAACTATAGGGTATTAAAAGAAATATTGATGAACCTGAAAACGAAATACGGTAATTTCTTCTACCATTGTGTGGTTCGTTGACGAAGCAAAGGGCGCATGCTCAGATGCTACTATAAGCTGAAATATGAAGTGGAACTATTCATGTGTATTAAAACCATTTCCATTATGGATTAAGATGACAGGAAAGGGTTATGTAATTTGATACCGTTGGGCAATATCGCTAGCTACATAAATGATTTATGTTTTAAATTACCAGGACTGAATCAGATTATTATCTCCCTTCTAGCCAATATCGAGAGCTTTGAATCAATGCTGAAATTGTTCGTAACTCAACTATAGAACTCTGCATGGTATATTTTCCAACAATGAAAGAGCAAAACCTAATATCGATCATGGAGAATGCTACAGAATGTTTCAAATATTTTGGATCAATTTCAAAAGAGATATCGATATGGAGTAGGAATACGGGAATGCAAAACTCCTTTTGGCGTGATGCCAGGCAAAAGTCCTCATTCTTTGCTCCTCAAATTAATTCATTTACTGTCGGATAATATTTTCATATCCAAATCTAATTATTTATCTATGTTGAACTTATATAAATCCCATGTAGATAGAAGAAAACATGCACATCCGAAGAAGCCCATACTGGAAAATGTATTACTTATGCCAACTATTTATCTTAACATGAGAAAAATAGGAAAAAGCAAAGAAGCAAAGGGCTCTCTTCAGTGATGACTAATCATGATGACTAATCACCGTGTTTCACCATGGATATGGCTCTCCAGCATATTTCATCTCTCTCTCTCTCTCTCTTTATATATATATATATATTTCTCTCTTTCTCTCACTCTCGCTACTCTCTGTATATATACATATATATATACATATATATATGTGTGTGTGTGTGTGTGAAAGACGAGTGGGAGAGAAGGAGAGAGAGAGACCGACAGACAGAGAGACAGAGACAGATAGATAGATAGACAGACAGACAAATAGACAGACAGATAGATAGACAGATAGATACAGAGAGATGATGAGGTAAGATTTAGTGGAATCAATTGAAAACTATATTGATTCAGGTGTTTCTTATTCTTACAGTCGTGCTAGGTACGTTCTCTTCATCAAACGTTGAAATTAAGATTTTTAAGCTGATAAACAATTAGACGAAAGAAAACGTGTGTCTTTATAAGTATTGAAATATTGAAAACACCTGTAGAAGAACCGCAATATCTTTGAAGTTTCCTGTAAAGAATCAGCGATAAAGAATAACTGTTTTATAATCAGATACATAGACGAACTTCCTAAATAACGAAATACAGGAGTGCAGTTGTTGCTTTTTATCCTTTGTGATGTGTGCGGAAGGAAAACAGAGTGAGAATGAAGTGGAGGGAGCGAGAGAGAGAGCGAGAGACGGAAAGTGAGAGATAGATAGAAAATGAGAGAAAGAGAGGGAAGAGACGGGGAGCGATAGTGAGACACAGAAAGTGAGAGACGGCAAGAGAACGAGAGTGAGAGCGAGAGAGAGAGAGAGAGAGAGAGAGAGAGAGAGAGAGAGAGAGAGAGGGAGATACGAACTTTCTAAATAACGAAATATTAGTGCAGTTGTTTATTTGTTTTGTTATTTTTTGTCTGTGATATGTGTTTGTGATGAATAGAGAAAAAGAGAGTCAGGAAGAGGGAAGGTGAGAGAGAGAGGGAGAGAGAGAGCGAATGAGTGAGTGAGAGGGGAAGAGCAGAGGGTGAGAGCAGATATGAACTTACTTCTCTCTTTCTTTCTCTCTCTCACACACACACACTCACTCTCTCTTTCTATCAGTACGTGTGCGTGTGTGAACTTAAGCACATTCATATTGTATGTAGACATATTGAGAAGCTGTATGATGTTTTTAAAAAATTTCATTGCGAAAGTATCGCTTTTAATTGTTTACTGAGTTCAGTCAGTAGACTGCGGCCATGTTGAAGCACCGCCATAAAGGAATTTGTACGTGTGTATCTTCCGTAAGTTACCATTTCTACAACAAAATGTTGAGGTTAAATGCTGCTGAGGTCTTCTTTGCGTTTCACCATTTTGGTATCAATGAATAAGTACCATTCCAGTATTTTAATGCACCGTATATATATATATATATATATATATATAGAGAGAGAGAGAGAGAGAGAGAGAGAGAGAGAGAGAGAGAGAGAGAGAGAGAGAGAACAACACAAAACATAACTACTCCATTACCAAAGGTTTCTGGATCACAGACGATAATAATATCGTTCGTCAGACAGAGATGTTTTAGATAAAAGGTATCTTTTATCTATAACATCTCTGTCTGACGAACGATCCAGACGTATATTATTATCGTCTGTGATCCAGAAACCTTTGGTAATGGAGTAGTTATGTTTTGTGTTGTTCACTTTCTAATTAAATAGCTCTGTTCTATATATAGAGCACTCTTTTTTCCTTCGCTTTTCCTTTGGAATTACCTAACACACACACACACACACACACACACACACACACACACACATATATATATATATATATATATATATATATATATATATATAAAATTGTTAAACAATATTCAATGATTATGTCAAAGAATGAGTTTTACAGTAGATTGGAAGCACTCAACGGTAAATATAATTTTCTGGAGTTATTAATATTAAAATATAAGTATTAATAAAATAGATGTTCTTTTGATCAATTACATTTTATTATACATATTTCGGATGTACAACAGTACGTCCTCATCAGACAAAATATAATGATACATGACATACCCTGAGATGTTAAATGGTTAAGATTTAATCAAGATAGTCTACCTTGATTAAATCTTAACCATTTAATATCTCAGGGTATGTCATGTATCATTATATTTTGTCTGATGAGGACGTACTGTTGTACATCCGAAATATGTATAATAACATGTAATTGATCAAAAGAACATCTATTTTATTAATACTTATATTCATTTCTATCTATATTCTAAAGTTATTTTAATGTTCGAATCCCGTTTTAAATACTTGAAATGTGTAAAATATTGATGTTCTTGGAGAGGTTTAGTAACACGTGATATTGTCTCTATCGAAGCCGAAAGGACTAAATGTAAAGTTAACCTTACCAGGATTGAAAGCCAGAGCACAGAGAGCGAGAATACTGCAAATATTTTAATTCAACGCTCTAACGGCTTTCACATATCTGCAGTCCTCAGCAGTGATAAGTGATTAATACTCCATTGTAGGTTAGAGGTCGATTTTTATGAAATCAGAACTGATGAGGGCTGACATATATTCTAGTCTTGGGTTGAAGCCTAATCTTTCAAATGAGGTTTTGGCAATATTATATATGCGAGGTCACCATGGGAGATCAATGTGCTTTATGAGGCCTAGCATTTGTTGATCTCAAAACGAATTTAATGTATTATTTATGAGTAAGGAAAGCATAGTATAGGATTATTTCTTTAACGTGTGTAGTGATAATACATCTACTGTTGAAAGGGATTAATTTGTCATATCTTCATGAAATGGTGATCTCAGCGTCATTGTTCAGAAGCTTACAAGAAGTGAAAATTGATATCATTTGCATAGGAGCGAGTGTTGTTAGAAGTAAGAGCACGAAGATCGTACAACCTAAACTAGTGTGACTGTTGGTGTATAATTTTCAGGACCAGAATGATACATATGATATAGAGAAGGCTTAGGGGGCTATATATACCGTATGTTTTAATAGTTATTGTGGTTTAGCCCTTGGTCAAAATTGATCTAGCAGTCCTACCTTCAAAGATATTCGAAGTAAGTCTATGTCCACAGAGATTCATAACATTGAAAGGCAAGATTTGAGGGAGATTTTAGTTTTATTTCTAGCAGATTGGGTGTTCACCTAGAAGACCAGACATTGACTCAAATAACTTTAACATAATTTTGATAACGAGCCTAAAATGAGTGTAATATGTCTTAGAGAAAATATAAGAGTGCTTGTGTATGTGTATGTGTATGTATATACGTATATACGTATGTGAGTGGTTCCGTGTGTGTCTGTGTGTATGTGCGTATGTGAGTGTTTCCGTGTGTGTATGCACGCGTTTGTATGCACAGGTGTGTGTGTGTGTGTGTGTGTGTGTGTGTACGTATGTGACTGTTTCAGTGTGTCTATGCACGCGTGTGTATGCACTTGTGTGTGTGTGTATGTGCGTATGTGAGTGTTTCAGTGTGTGTATGTACGTATGTGTGTGTGTGTGTGTGTGTGCCTAGAACACATCAGTGTGCTGTTTGCTTATATTCATTGGTTATCTCTTATATTACATGACATGTGTATGTGTAATGGGTGCTATATAAAATATATATGCGTGTGTGTCGGTTGTATAGTGTGTGTGTGTGTGTGTGTGTGTGTGTGTGTGTGTGTGTGTGTGTGTGTGTGTGTGTGTGTGTGTCTATTGTCATATAAAGATATGAATGAGTGAGGGAATAGATGTATATGTTGAAACAACGAATAAACGCATATATATATATATATATATATATACATACATACATACATACATATATATATATATATATACACATACATATATACACAAATATATAGACACACATACATATATATGTATATATATATACATACGTACATAAATTTTTTATGTACATCTATACTTGCATACATGGATGTATACATATGTGTGAGTATGTATGTGTATGCGTGCATGCATATATACCTACCTATAATCATACATACATATGTTTATGTGTGCGTATGCGTGTGCGATTAGAAAGCGTAGCCATCACAGCTGAAAGGCCATATGTGTATAGAAAGGTCAGAATCACAGCTTTGATCGATGACACTCAAGCAAAAAGGAAAGGAAATCAAAATGGATTCCTTAATCGATGATTTTGGCGGAAAGATCAAAACCGGGCGCCATTTGTCGAACGGTTTCAATGATCTGCAAGATAGAATTATAAAAGGAAAACAACATAAATAAAAACAATAGTAAAAGAAAAAAGAATTGAACACTACTTTGGTGATGAACTGTCATATGAAATAGGAAGTTTATAACAACGGTAGTGTTTTAAAATAAAAAATGTCTGATTATAGATTTTGGTACTCGTATTTCAACTGTCATACTTATGACAGGCGTACAAGTTAAGATATAGCAATAGTAATAATAACAATAATAATAATAATAATAATTGTTTCTACTTTTTGGCACAAGGCCAGCAATTATCCAGTGCATTACTGGTACTTTATTCTATCGACCCCGGAAGGATGAAAGGCAAAGTTAACCTCGGCGGGATTTGAACTCAGATCATAATAATAATAATAATAATGCTTTCTTTATTAACCACAAGGGTTTACACAAAGTAGACATTAAGGACAGTACAGGACGGTACAAAAGGGCATTTCTGCGTGTAAAAAAAACAAAAAACAGAGGATGTAATAATAATAATAATAATAATAATGCATTCTTTATTAACCACAAGGGTTGACACAAAGTATAACATTAAGGACAACACAGGACAATACAAATGGGCATTTCTGCTATATTACTGAGTCTCCATGTGGCATCATCAGATACTCATACAATTATGAGGTGTAGTTATGCAAGTATGGTGATATGCGGCTGGTGATGTATTACCATCTTCGTGTTATGCGAGCGAGCAACACTAAGCTGGTAATACATTGTCAGTGACATACCTGCATGCTTGCATAACTACACCTTACACCTATATATATATATATATAGGTTAACATATGTTGATGCCCTGAGGACAGACACTGGTCTGTTGGAGAT
>OZ024755.1:6564547-6574547 GCA_964016885.1 Eledone cirrhosa
TTGAGATGCTGCTTATTTGAAGTAGATCTATTTCCTTTCCTTTTAACTGTTGTTATTATACAGAATTCCTTTGTTTCCTAGGTAGACATATTAAACTTAACGGGGGGATAGGTCGATCATTTGAATCACATAATAACTTCTAAATTAGTTTATTATTGACGATAAAGCCTTGTAACAGTAAATTGTAAATTGTTCAATAGTATTTGTTATGGAATGTTTCGATTGTAATGCATATACAGGTCTCTAATTACTGGATATTAATAAGGTACCTTTGACTGATTGTTTAACTGTCTGAGTACGTTGTTTAGTTAAGATATGTGGGAGAAGTGAAATTGCAAGCTAGCATAGCAAATACCTACTGGAAATGAAGAGAACAAACAAGACATCGACTGTAGAGAATATGAAGAAAATACTTTTGTTTCATATCGCCAAAGAAGTTTGATTAATAATACAACGCAAAAATAATCATCTGTAGGGTATAGTTAAAAGACATTGTTGATACACAAGTGTTAAATAGAAAGCAACATACATTTTGTGTTTTATTTCTTTACATAAGTATAGTATAATAGATAAAATTAAGAATAGATGACAAACAGCTATACTATGTCTTTTCAGAACTCAGTGATCACTGCATATTTAGTTGATTGAATGTAGGACAATTAAGATCTCAACATTCATGTCGCCATGGACAAATATATGTGAGGTGGGAATCTTAATTTGTTTTATTACTCAAGAGAGCAAGTTTTATGATTACTACTTTATATTACATAGACACGTACAAGAGAACAATATGAACCTTCTGTTGTGTGGATAGGATATTGTTGTGTTTATTGTATTAGATTCTGGCTGGTAGATTGGTACCTCTAAGAATGTACCTATACTTGGCAGTTTCACATCTCTTCTTTCTCCTTTCTCCTCTTCTTCTTTAAATATGGCGCTTGATATACGGGTAACTACGACTAATATTTATCTGGAAAATGTAATGAAAATTCAAACAAACCATTATTAATGTATTTAGGTTATTTAGGTTTATAGTTAACGTTAAATACCACTAAAAGTTGGTGCTAGAATTATCTGGGTGTGGATATTAAATGGTAATGTGTGGTAGTCTAATGCGCAACTACAGTAAATATAATGTTTGGTAGGTCAGTGCAAATATATATTTAACTATGTATCAACTCAGTAATTAGTATAATTGTTAGTGTAGGTTGATTATATGCCAGTGTTTACTATATCTATGGCTATGGCAGTAGAATATCGTTAGAATATGTTTGGGAAAAGGTCCGTGGTAAATGTTACTAGAAATTAGTCTAAGTAAATACAAGAGGATATATGACGTAATAAAGTGTTTTGTTTTCTTTTTGTTTTCCACAATTGTATGTAAACCTAACATTTGTACTAGAAAAATATGATAGAATTTTCAATTAATTCCAACAAGACTACATAAGTGTAGTAATACGTATACAAATGGCTTAATAAGTGAAGAGGGGGGAAATGTTTTTAGTGAATATACGGAAATAGATATATGCTCGTTAAAGAAAGTATATGTTGCTATATTTCAATACATTAAATGAGTACACCGCACTATTGTGTGTGTGTGTATTCTTGTGTGTGTGTGTGTGTGTGTGTGTGTGTGTGTGTGTGTTCTGAGGAAAATGGTGGCAGTGAATTCTAAGTTTCTATATTTTGTTGAAATAATGGACGAAAGTAATTCAGAAAAAAAAAGCAATGAAATTTTATTTTCCTTATTTAATAATAATCTTTTCTTTCGGTGTTATATAAAAGAGTATTGTTTCATAATGGCTCCTATTATTTTGTAGTTGTTAAAGCAATGTGTGTGTGTGTGTGTGTGTATTTGTGTGTGTGTAAAATGGTAAACAAAAATAGCTTGAACCATTTATTCTAGCCTATTTTCGCAGTCCCTTCTCCCTTTACCCCTTTTATTGTAAATGCTGTTGATTCCTTGGAGTCCTACGTCAAGAAACAAATTCTATTGATTTTTAATGACCTTAATTCACATAGTACATGCCTACTTCAAATAACTTAGATATTTTACTCTGCAACTATCCACATTTTAGCTATTTCAGGCTAAGGGTTCTGGCCATGCTGGTGCCCCACAATTTGTTACACATTCGCACATTTGTAGTATCAAGAATGACTGATTAAACGTTTCTTTTACATAAAAATCTAAAAACTATCATGATATATTGTTTTACAATTCTGCACGTAAACCTAATCTTTTTACAAACCATCCGAAATCGTCCATACATTTCTATATTTTTATCTCTACCTTTATACTGAAGAATTCTGAAAATTAGAAATATATAACATTGGTATTTTTGTTACAAGTGTCTACTATCGCAGATTTGCTGAAAGGCTACATTCTTTACAAACCTTACAGTATATCCCGCAAATTTCTATATATTTCTGTCTATCTTCGTGTTGAGAAATTCTGAAATTTAGAAACATACCATACACTAAATAAATATACATTTACAATTCACCATTTAATATAAGAAAATTGATACTTTAGCAACTACAATATAATTGTTTCTACTTTTGGCAAAAGGCCAGCAATTATCCCAGTGTATTACTGGTACTTTATTTTATCGACCCCGTAAGGATGAAAGGCAAAGTTAACCTCGGCGGGATTTGAACTCAGAATGGCAAGGGCCGTAACTCAATGCGTCAAAGCATGGCGTCCGACCCTCTACCGATACTGCCAAACCACCACTACAAAATAATAGGAACCTTTATAAAACAAGGCTATTTTAGCTAGTATTGATTGTGTTTCTTATTGCCTGAAATTACTTCAATTACTTCATCCGTTTTCTCAACACAATATTGACTACTGATATACTAGGATCAAACAATTCTTGATGAGAAAGTCCCCGAGGAACATTCTTGTGGTATATCGATTTTATTCAAAGCGAGTTAATTTGATCAGATGTCTCATCAAAACACAACAATTCTGTTTGTCTTGAGAGTCTTCATTTCTATCCATATTAGATTAAGTAGGGTATTATTTAGAGTATTTAACTGTATGTCTACTTTACAAAAGTTACATCGATTTACTTTTTTCTTTAACGTAAACCTTCGTATATTTCTCTTCAACATATACAATTGATGGTCGAACTACAAAGTTGTGATATATCTTTCAAAGTTGTCATATATCTTTCAAAGTTGTCATATATCTATCACGGTAGTGATATATCTATCAAAGTTATGATATATCTATCAAAGTTGTGATATATCTATAAAAGTTGTGATATATTTATCAAGGTTGTGATATATGTATCAAGGTTGTGATATATCTATCAGAGTTGTGATATATACTTTGTAGACGGAGCATAGGTTAAGAAGTTCGGTTCTCTATCATGAGCTCCTGGTTTCGATCCCATTGCGTGGAATCATGAGCAAGTGTCATTTACTGTAGCCTCGGGTTCAATCAAGTTTATTTGGAAGACCATAGGTTTGACTCTAACTTTAATTTAAAATGCCAGCTTTGACAGTCATTGTGTCCTGCTGAATCTCCCTGAGAATTGCGTTGTGCATATGAGTCTGTAGAATATTCGGCTATATGTTAGTTCACAAGCAAGCTTTACTTGAACACACATCGTCCAAACCGACGAAGGTCCATTCCATATTCTACATACGCAATACATTCTATATTGCAAATGCAAAATTTGAACGTCACGAATCATCTCGGTAATAAATTCGATGGTAAACACAATGAGACAACTCAAACCGTGTTAGTCTCTTTGGCATATATGTTGCTTTTATTAACCGTATACGTAAGTATATTTGAGGATTCAGATATTATTGGAATAGACGAAAAAAACAATGTCAGGATAAATTCTAAACTGGGAGAATTACATGAGAATTATCTGAAGAATACAACTAAATATCCATCTTTAAACATATGGCTATGGTCGCCATGACAGTCTACTTTAACCTAAGTGAAATTAAGCATACGTGTTTTTGATAGATTCTAAGTGATAACCTACATAGCCTTGCTTTGTGTAATGGAAACTGTAGTAGGGTCAGAGAATTGATAAGTTGTAGCATAAGTAATATCATTAAGTGGCTAAGTATCAAACTTTTGGACAATGCGGCGTTGTTGAACTGATATCTGTCTTCTAGGAAGTAATGTGAAACAAACATCAGGAGCTGCCTATAGAACAGAAATGATCTGTTCTAGTTAATAGAAAATGGTTCAAGTGGTGAATAGACTTTGCTATTGTTTCTCTTTACGTTATATTTAACTGTGATAGTATTTGTCAGTAATTTATGATATATTGTGTGGATTCTAATGCTATAAATATAAGAAGCCAAAATGATTTTATTATAAGATAGTTCTAGAAATCGATTGAACTTCTATGATGCTTTCACTCACTTCAATTATTCGTATTTTCCTATCCACTACTATGCCATGCCATGAGCCCTTATCTGTGGAAGTAATTTTAGAGGAACTGGCATGATATTTTGTGGAATTTGGACTCTTTAACCCTGGCTGAGCGCATTAATCTCCGCGTCTGAACACAGCCGAGTTTGCAAAGCGAGGAGTAAGGCCGAGAGAAAAAGGGAGAGAGTGAGAAAGACAGAGGTGGTGGAGGGAGGGAGAGAGAGAAATAACTATATTACAGGATTGAATTGCTATTTTATTTATCAATGTTAAAGAAACAAAAAGCAAAGTTGACCACCGTGGAATTTCAACTCGGAACACAAGGGCCTGAAATAAACCCCACAAAGAATTCTATTCCAGCCCTGGACTGAACTGGTACTTATTTATTGATCTCAAATGACTAAAAGAAAAAGGCTAACTTCGGCGGAATTTGAACTCAGATGACAAGAAATTGAAACAAATGCTGCAAAACATTTTATCCGCTTTTTCCACTACTAACTTTAAGTAAATACATTATTCACAATTTCCCACCTTTGTATCCGGCACAACCCACACCCCTGCTTTTCTTCAAATACTCATCTCACTTCCTGTTTTTCTTACCTTGCTGCAAATATCGTTTTCCCTTTTTATTCTGAAGGCTGTTGGGGATATTTTTTTTTTGTGCGTGTGTTTTCTATCATTAATCAGTAAATAACGTTTACGAAACTATTTCTTCATGTTTTCTTCTCTTTGTCTTTCTCTATTTGATTTTGATCCCTGTGTTGTTGCTAATGGTAGTCTTGTCGTTTCTAGGTGATTTTTTTTTCCCTATACTTTTTCATTCGATCGTAATAGTGTTGTTGTTGCTGTTGTTGCTGTTGTTGTTGGTGTTGCTGCAGTTGCTGATATAAAAAAAAATATGTATATATCCTGATGCACTTATCTTGTTTAACTCATACATACCGCCTCCTAACTAATGACATTTCCTCCTCCTCCTTCTTCTTCTTCTTTTTCTTTGTCGTCTTCTTCTTCTTCCACGCTTTCTTCTTCTTCTTTTTCTTCTTCTTCTGCTTCTTCTTCTTCCTCTTGTTCTTCTTCTTCTGCTTCTTCTTCTTCTTCTTCTTCTTCTTCCTCTCCTTCTTCTTCTTTTTCTTCTTTTTCTTCTTCTTTTTCTTCTTCTTCCTCTCCTTCTTCTTCTTCTTCTTCATATTCTCCTCCCCCTTCTTCTTCTTATTATTATTATTATTATTCTCCTTCTTCTTCTTCTTCTTCTTCTTCTCCTTCCCCTTCTTCTTCTTATTATTATTATTACTATTATTATTATTATTCTCTTCCTCCTCCTTCTTCTCCTTCCCCTTCTTCTTCTTCTTATTATTATTATTATTATTCTCCTCCTACTCCTACTCCTCCCCCTCCTCCTTCTTCTTCTTCTTCTTCTTCTTCTTCTTCACCCAATACCACAATGTTATTTTCCTATTATATATATTTTTATCCCCTATTTATATTTATCAGTAACATCCTACAGTTAATCAAAGATTTGCCTACCTCCCAGTAAATACATGTGTAAACCATTGTTTTTGCTTTCTTTTTTATGGTTGTTGTTGTTTGTCGTAGCGATTTTCCCCTTTTTCCCTCCCTCTGTTATTTATTAATTCACTTTTATTTATCGACCCCAGCCCCAATTGAGCAACACAATTTAATCAATCAAAAACTCGTTTTTGGAGGATCTTTTTAGAATTTTTGTTTTAGATTGACATCTTTTTTTCTTCATGTTCGCATTCCTATTATTACTTTATTATTATTATTATTATTATTATTATTATTATTTATATTGTTTACACGTTGCATATGTAAACCCCCCCCCCCCTGTCTTTGTATTGTCCACTACATGTCTGCCCTTGTGGCCAATAAATGAAATCATTATTATTATTATTATTATTATTATTATTATTATTATTATTATTATTATTATATCATATTTTTTGTCGTTGTTTCATTAGAGTAAACTTTTGTCATTTTTTATCAAAACAATTTAATAAAGTAAGTAATAGTAATGAAAAGAACAAAAAGAAAACCCAAATCCCGAAACAATAACAGAATAACGTTTATTCTGAATTGAGTAGGCTTAGAATTTTTATTTTTTGTATTAGTTATTATTCTCCTAATATAATATTCTCTGCAAGCAACACTTTCATTGTTTACTCTAATATGTTCACCTCATTCACGTTGTTTATAGTCAACCTGTTTATTTGCTCCTTTCCAGCGTTTTTTCTTCTTCTTCGTTCAGATATTGTTTACTTTCCTTCACAAACATTATCATATTAATAATATATTCACCTAAATTACCCTTTTTTTCTTTCTACCGTGTGCCTTGCCTTTAATGTGTAGTTGTAGCTTTAGCTTTAGCTTCTTCTTCTTGCTCTTCTTCTTCTTGTTCTTTCTTTCTTTCTTTTCTTCCTTTTCTTCTCCTTATTGCTATAGTGGTTGTTAGTCTCCTTCTGATTTTACTATTTCACGTCTCCTCTTCTTTCTTCTTCTTCTTCTTCTTTTCTTCTTCTTTATCTTTTCATCCTTTACTTTTTCTTCTGTTCTCATTGTTATTATTATCATTATTATCATTATCACTATTGTTATTATCACCATCATCAACAACAACAACAACATCATCACCATCACCATCATTAATAAGGTTATTACTAATACTAATAATATTATCACTACTCTTACTAACGAGATTGTTTTTACCCAGTCTACACATTTCCTTCGATCAATTTTCTTTTGGAACGAAAGAAGATAATAAACCCCTACTGTAACAGAAGGAATGTCATAAAAACCTTACCTGTAAAATTGCTGGATCATTAACGTGGGATGTATGCAGGTTATTAGATTTTTTTTTTTTGCCTTCTCAATTTTTTTTGGTTATATTTAATATAATTTTTTTTTTTTTCAATTTTTGTTTAAACATGTGGCGTCGTGAAAAATAGATTAACACGAAACTTTAACAACTGATAAGTATGTAAGATATCTCCCATAATAATACACACATACACACATACACACATACACACATATACATATATATATATATGTGTGTGTGATTGTGTGTGTGTGTGTGTGTGTGTGTGTGTGTGTGTGTGTGTGTGTGTGTGTGCATGAAAGCGCGTGGCTTACTGATTAGAGTGTTGGGCTTGCAATCGGAAGGCTGCGATGTCGATTCTCGGACCGGGTGATGCATTGTGTCCTTGAGCAAGACACTTTATTCATGTTGCTCCAGTTTACTGAGCTATAGATATGAGTTTCCACGTCACTGGTGTCAAGCCGTATGACACATAACCTTTCCCTTCGACAACATCGGTGGCGTGGAGTGGGCAGACCAGGTTTAAATGCTCAATACACGTCGTTTGACACGACAGCCCACCATGACTGAATTAAGAGTTAAGCACCTAGCGCATGGATAGACTGACAAATAAAGAAGATCAACCTAAGAGAGGTCTTACAATATTTAGTTTACCAGCCAGAAACTAATGTAGACTTCACTTACGCCACTAATATATTTGGAAATGTATGATTGTCACTATATCGGAATTCATTTCGAATATAAATGAACATTCTTTGTGTTCTGTTGTTTGAATTTATTGTATTCTCAGTCAAACTTAAGAAAAATATACTAACATTGTTTTTCTCTTGTTTTTGACACATTGGAACATTTCCAAGTATCGTTTTGTTAAATCTGTCTTAGGAAGATTTAGATATTTTAAATAGATTATTTTCAAATTATCGCTTGTCAAAACGTATCTTATACATTCTGTGTAACTAATTAACATAAAAAGGCGTTTGAACTTGTGATTCGTGTGTTTATCGATTTCTCTGTTTTCTAAAACGTAAGTTGTATAATCATTGTTTGTTGTTGTTTAGCCCCATCTCAGCTCTGATCCAGAAAATCTATGATCAATTATATTCCAACTGATATTATGCCGTAGTTTATTTTCAAATTGTGAACTACATTATCTAACATGTATTTCGTTTAATAAGACATTGACTTTAAATTTGAAGGAGACTTGGCTGCTAATTCTAGCAAGAAGGAATCCCCTACAATGATCGTAATGTGGTATAGTAGACGTCCATAATGGTTTTTTTTTTTTTCAGTTTGTTATTACTTGGGATTTTTATTGTAATTTCTTTTCACTGGATATAGGATCAAATTTTATACGATATTAATATATATAGTCGTTTGAATTGGTCAGTGTATTACTGGTACATATTTCTTTCGACCCAGAAGTGATAAAAGTCAAAGTCAAACACTAGCGAGAATTGAACAAGAAATATGCAGTTTCGAAGCAACTTCTACATTAAGGCCAACTTGGGGCAGCCGTCTAAGACTGCCACTGCCATCTAGGACACATCACAGAGAGGCATATTTCTGAAAATTAAGGGATCACAGTTATATACAAAAATATTAGGGGCGATAATCAGGCTGTATTGTATCAAAAGGGTCAAATTGTCCTTTTACGATGAGGGTTCTAATTCTCTGAGATACATGTCTCCTTTAATCCGAATAAAAGGTTAATCAGTAATTTTCTAATAACGATGTGAATGACCTCTGTTACAAGTAACATTGTGTAATATATAGTCGGGTTCAGGAGCCATTTCCAATTTTATGTTGAAGCCATTTCATATCAATTATCTGACAATTATCGCTAGGAAATGTATTGATGTCTTACACTCATTTGATCTTTTGTTTAACACTAGCATCTTGTAATTACTTTAGCAATCAATATTTAATAATTCATTGAGATAGGCTTATAAGCTGTATATCATTAGGGAGATTAAAATCGGATCTTGTGAGGTTCGTATATTTTTCTCAATAGTATTAGCAGCATGATGGAATTGAAATATTTTGAACTGGGAACGAAAATCGACTCCACCACGCACCCCACTTATGTTATTTATTAGATCGATCTTCACCATACTTGTTGATTCCACCCAGTTGACTCAGTACATTTGTCTCTAACAAATTCAATTTATTTTCCAGATAAGATGCAAATAACAAATGATAGACGATACTAATTGAATGTAGAATACACATTTCTTCATGAGATTAGTTAATATAAAATTTTATAACTCGTTTTTTTTTTATATCAAAAAGGAAAAACGAAAAAAGTTTTGTCTCAAGATACCAATTTAATGTGATTATTATCTCGTAAGAAAACAACCTTCCTCTATCAGCAGGTAAAGTAAACATTTGAAAGTTAAATCTTGGTTAAAAAATTTCCAGTAACTGACTTTGGCATTTGTTGATAGCTGTTGCAAAACAACGTATTTGGTTGGGAAAATTGACAGTTGTTACTCACGATATTCAATTCATATTCTATATATAAGAAACCAAAAGCTAAGCTTACTTTACGAAGCCTTACTAGAAATAAAGGAGTAGAAATAATTAGCACATTTTTCTGTAGAGCCAGAGGCGAATGACTGGCCAGACTGCAGCAATTGCATTTGAAGGCATTGTCTTGTAGCATTATCCTGGTACTGTGTGTTCGACTAGGGTGACTGTTTTCAGCAGCAAGCTTCAGCTTCTCCTCTCCACGTTTTAAAACTCTGCCTACTTTACGGCTT
>OZ024755.1:6584547-6594547 GCA_964016885.1 Eledone cirrhosa
ATACATATATATATAGAAATATATACATATATATATAGAAATATAGAAATATATACATATATAAATATAGAAATATATACATATATATATATAAATATAGATATATATACATATACATATATAAATATAGATATATAATAATACATATATAAATATAGATATATATACATACATATACATACAATATATATTATACACGTATATATACACATATATATATATGTGTATATATATATATATATATATATATATATATATATATATATATATATAATATATATATATATAAAGGACGATAATAAATTGGCTCAGAGGGCAAATGTAACGACTTCAAACTAATCGTTATTTTAAGGCACTGGCATTATTATCTGACAAAGGAATGATATTGATGTCGGGATTATTCCCCTTTATAATGCACAGTCACTGACACTGCCACAGTCACTGACACTGCCACAGTCACTGACATTGCCCTTACGCCCATTTAAAAACATCACTTTCGATTCCATCACCATTACTATCGCTTGAATTATCATCTGTATACTTCGCCTTAAAAAGCTAAGCCAGTCTGTCACAAGCGATTATGATTTGATAGCACACATCATGATTTCGCTAAAGGTTTTTAGCGAAACAAACATTGGAACATCCATGATGTATTAGATAGGAGAGAGTTGATACACTAGTAATACGTTGGTACACTCCTAATGAACCCCGGAACAATGAAATACCAAATACCAAGTACACATTGGCGTGATTTGAATGCAGAACACTGAATCCAGAATAAATCTCCATCCTGCAATTATATATATATATATATAATATATATATATATATATATATATATATATATATATATTATATATATATATGAAAAGAGTCAGGATCCCGACGGCTGACCTGCAGACGTTTCGACAGCTAGTTCTGACCCTATACTTCAGAAAAATAACAAAGAGAGGACAAGTCAACGAATGCAAACCAATTTTTCAAATTGAGACCATACTAAATTAGTTGTTTATTTAATACAAATAAAAATGAAAAACACAGAATTCCAGGGTAATCAGCCGTTGAAGTGGACTTTAGCAGTTTCGACCCCTACCAACACTAGTGCTGAGCCACCTGACATCACAGCCTCTGACGTGTATATATAGTTTCAAGAATAAACAAGACACACAGAAATAGCTGGAAATAGCGAAGTTCAAGGAGAGCGGAAGAGAAGTTAGGAACAACGAAGGCTGGAAGGTTGGATATATAAATATATATATATATATATATATATATATATATTGTGAAAGAGTGAAGAATAGCATGGGTCAGCTGTACAAAAAGTGTTTTATTTACAGTATTAACAATTGTTTCATTGATCAGGTGAGTCTAAAAGCCGCTAATCACTCAAAGTTACGTCACTCGACCTTAAATACAGTGTGTGTCTCTGATCAAATCATCGGAATACTCACAACCTCTAACTGTAATACCTAAAACTATAACTTGTTATCCCATATAAATATATATATATATATGTGGGGGGGGGGGGGGCGTGTGTGTGTGTCTGTGTTTATATGTGTGTACGGTACGGAAAGTAAACGGAAAATAACATAATCATAATCATAATGAAGATATATATAGTCAAGAGTTGATCCAAAGCACCAAACTTTTCACATAGTTTGTCACGTTGAATCACCAATCACCCACCCCTATAATTAATTATTAACATGGTACACGTATCTGAGGAGTGTTCAGTCACATACACACACACACATTAATTTTACAAGCAGGCCTTGCCGATGATCAAACAACGGGAAACACTCTTCGAAACCGACGGAGGTCCATCGTATTTCATATGATAAGTAACAGGTGTTTAGCTGCAAGCAGACTGCTTATAAACTTTCAGCTAGACATTAGTATATAGAATTTTTTTATTGTGTCTCTCATATATTTCATAAATATTATTAAAAAAATGCAAGAGCTAAGTTTAATTGCAATTTCCAATATGGTTTATGATTATTTCTGTCTCTCGTCTTCCATATTGTTGTTAGTTTCTTGTTTTATTCAATTCACGTTCAAAGTTGTATATTTTTGTGATTTTTTATGTTACTATTGCTGCTGCTGTTGTTGTTGTTGTTGTTTACGCTGTTGTCTTCTTTGTCTACCCAATCCTTTCGTCTACCTACGCCACCTCTTCTTCTTCTTCTTCTTCTTCTTCTTCTTCTTCTTCTTCTTCTTCTTCTTCTTCTCCAGTGTTATGTAAACAAATAAATTGAATAAATGTATATACACATATATATATATATATGCATACATACATGCTTACTTACATACAAACATATATATATACACACACACATATGTATGTATATAAAAATATATATATATATTTAGATATTTATACACAGAGACACACACATATGTATATACGTACATATATATATAGTAATAATAATTATGAGTTTCAGAAGATCCCGTTAAGGGTGAAAGCAGCGATTCTTTGCTTAACTTTAATCTGTTATTTTAATAAATATTTGCTCTACGGTTCTTATATATTTGATATATACTTTCCTTATCGAGTCCTCTTTGGATTTTAGTCTTCAATTTTATTATTATTACTATATATATATATATATATATATATATTAGGTTATGCAAGAAATGTTTAGGATAATTACAAATAACTACTGTTGAAACATTTGTAAGCACTCGGAATAAATTACCTTGTTTATTATGTCTACCTGTTATTATTCATTCTTTATATATATATATATATATAATATATATATATATATATATATATATACACAAACGAAACTACGTAGTCGGGGATAATGACGAAATTTAGTTATGGTATATATTATTAATTATATCTAATATGTTTCTTCTTTCTTTATAATGTATTATATATATATATATATATATATATATATATATATATATATATATATATATATATATATATATATATATAAAACAATGATAGTGAGTTAAATCGAAGTTGCAGGCTACGGCTAGCATCTGTCGAGAGATCAATCCTCAGAAGCTGATGACACCTGTGTGTGTGTGTCTGTATGTCTGTGTGTATATGTGTATGTGTGTGTATGTGCGTATATTTATAGCGGTATGTATATTTGTATCTGTAAACATATACACGTATATACAACGCCCGCACACACATTAACGCACTCGTACACGTACAGAGAGAGAGAGAGAGAGAGAGAGAGGGAGAGAAGGAAAAAGAGAGCGAAAGAAAGAGAAAAAGGTAGAGGGGAAAGAGGGCGAGAGAGGGATATATATATATATATAGAGAGAGAGAGAGAGAGAGAGAGAGAGAGGGGAGAGAGAGAGAGAGAGAGAGAGAGAGAACCACATGCGCATACACGTAATTAGGGTGTGGGAAAGAGATATAAGACGAGTTGGACATAATTAAGCAACAGACTCTCTAGAAGTAATCTATTTACTTCCTTATTCATTTATTTACTAATTCACTTATTTACTGTTTCATTTGTATTTGTGATATAATAGCTCTGATGAATCTTTATGAAGTATAAGGTTATACAAGATACCATAATTACATAAACATTTGTTACTCTCTTGCAGCCAATTAAATGAAACCAATAGACGCAATATATATTTTAATTAAAGCCGTGACCTCTTACATTAAGTGGAAATCGTATTTTATTTTTAAATACTGTTTTATCTTCAATCTGAATGTATTCTTACGTGCGAAAATGTTAGTGTACTTTTGACAATAATCAGCTTAACCCTTTAGCATTTACATTACACTATATATACTATTGTATTTTCACGGTAAAGGTTTTACCTCTCATAATTATCTCACCTAAAGGTTTTACCTCTCATAATTACTCACATAAAGGTTTATCTCTCATAATTATCTCACATATAGGTTTTACCTCTCATAATTATCTCACATAAAGGTTTATCTCTCATAATTATCTCACATATAGGTTTTACCTCTCATAATTATCTCACGGTAAAGTTTTACCTCTCATAATTATCTCACATAATATCGAATCTATGAAATTTTGATATATATTTTGAGAACAATACCTTTAACATCAGTATCAGCAGCCTGTTACAGCCAGTTTGAACAGAAAACGTTCAGAGAATTCTGCAAACACGACCGGTTAAATTCTAAAGGGTTAAAGGTCGTGATATTGAATATCAGTGGCGTATTGTGTCCTTAAACAATTTATTTTCATATTAATCCAGTACCCTCAGCAGCCAACATTAGTTGCACACTATCTGGCAGAATCTCTCTGGAAGATGTCTAATAAGACGTGCCTGTCCAGACATCACATTCTACTAATATTAAAACGGCGAGTCTTCTAACCTATTTTCTTTCAGGATCACCAAGAAATTCTTCATTGACTTTGCTGTTATTGCTTTTTCTTAATCTCGGTGATTATCAAATATATTACTGGTATTTATACCATCGACTGTAACAAAGGAAAAAAAACAAAACATTGTCAAACCTGTTTTCTATGTAAGACTAGATCTCTTAATGAAGAGTCGAGCAGACTAAATGTTGTAAGACAGTGATTCCGAAACTGAAAAGGTAATTAAGAATCTGGAAAGAAAAATGTTAGAATCATTTTGAAATTATATAACATCAAATCTTTACTCGGTAAATTGAGACAACTTTGCAAATTAGATAATTGTCGAGGTCAACTCTCACCAAAACCGAGAAGAAATTATAGAATACCTAGCAACATTACCCGGCCTTGCTCGGGCTTATAGAAAATATCAGTAAAATCACATAAAAGAATGTGATCCTATCCAAAGTTTTCAGATACCTATATGTAGAAGATACATAATGGTTTCTACTTTTAGCACAAGGCCAGCAATTATCCCAGTGTATTACTGGTACTTTATTTTATCAACCCCGTACTGATAACAGGCAAAGTTAACCTCGGCGGGATTTGAACTCACAATGGCAAGGGCCGTAACTCTATGCGTCACAGCATGGTGTCCGACCCTCTACCGATACTGCCAATCCATGCCAAAATGTCACAGATTACCAGAGGAGAGAGTTGACATGGAGACAGTGTTAGTTAGAAAAGAGAGGTGACGACATGACAGAAATGGCCAGAAGGTGGCGTTGTTGAGGTTGGGAAACAGAAACATCAACTGACTTCACGTTTGTTTTATCTGATAAGTGTGGGTTACATATCGTAATAATAATCATGATGATCATCATCATCATCATTATGAAGACAATGTTGATAGTAATGGTAATGATAAGGGTAAGAGTATTGCTGGTGGTAGTGGTGGTAGTGGTAAGAGTATTGCTGGTGGTAGTGGTGGTAGTGGTAAGAGTATTGCTGGTGGTAGTGGTGGTAGTGGTAAGAGTATTGCTGGTGGTAGTGGTGGTAGTGGTGGTAGTGGTGGTAGTGGTAAGAGTATTGCTGGTGGTAGTGGTGGTAGTGGTAAGAGTATTGCTGGTGGTAGTGGTGGTAGTGGTAAGAGTATTGCTGGTGGTAGTGGTGGTAGTGGTGGTAGTGGTAAGAGTATTGCTGGTGGTAGTGGTGGTAGTGGTGGTAGTGGTAAGAGTATTGCTGGTGGTAGTGGTGGTAGTGGTGGTAGTGGTAAGAGTATTGCTGGTGGTAGTGGTGGTAGTGGTGGTAGTGGTAAGAGTATTGCTGGTGGTAGTGGTGGTAGTGGTGGTAGTGGTAAGAGTATTGCTGGTGGTAGTGGTGGTAGTGGTGGTAGTGGTAAGAGTATTGCTGGTGGTAGTGGTGGTAGTGGTGGTAGTGGTAAGAGTATTGCTGGTGGTAGTGGTGGTAGTGGTAAGAGTATTGCTGGTGGTAGTGGTGGTAGTGGTGGTAGTGGTAAGAGTATTGCTGGTGGTAGTGGTGATGGCGATGTGGTGGTGATGTATGTGATGGTGATTATGACAAAAATGATGACGTATCATGATATAGATGGTCGTGGTGGTGAGAATGATGATGATGATAATGGTAGTGATGATGACGATAATGGTGATGATGGTGATGATGATAGACGTGGTGATGATGATGATGACGACGACGACGTCGATGATGATGATGATGATGATGATAATGATTATAGGTGATGATGATGATGGGAGACGTGATGATGGTGATGATGATACAGGTTATGATGATGATGATGATGATGATACAGGTTATGATGATGATGATGATGATGATACAGGTTATGAAGATGACGATACAGGTTATGATGATGATGATGATGATACAGGTTATGATGATGATGATGATGATGATGATGATACAGGTTATGATGATGATGATACAGGTTATGATGATGATGATGATGATGATATATAAAGCGAGGAAAAATCTAATCTGAATGAAAATAGTTAATCAACGGATGCGTCAAATTTTCTTCCGTTTAATGTCTTGCCAACACACAAACTACCTCTACCACTACCACAACCACTACCTCTACCATTACCACTACCATTACCACTACCACTACCATTACCACTACCATTACCACAACCAACACCAACACCACTACCACAACCAACACCTATACCATTACCACTACCATTACCACTACCACTACCATTACCACTACCATTACCACAACCAACACCAACACCACTACCACAACCAACACCACTACCATTACCACTACCATTACCACTACCATTACCACAACCAACACCAACACCACTACCACAACCAACACCACTACCATTACCACTACCATTACCACTACCATTACCACAACCAACACCAACACCACTACCACAACCAACACCTATACCATTACCACTACCACTACCACAACCAACACCATTACCACTATCACTACCACAACCAACACCACTGCCACAACCAACACCACTACCATTACCACTACCACAACCAACACCACTACCACAACCAACACCACAACCTCTACCACTACCACAACCAACACCACTACCATTACCACTACCACTACCACAACCAACACCACTACCATTACCACTACCACTACCACAACCAACACCACTACCATTACCACTACCACTACCACAACCAACACCACTACCATTACCACTACCACTACCACAACCAACACCACTACCATTACCACTACCACTACCACAACCAACACCACTACCATTACCACTACCACTACCACAACCAACACCACTACCATTACCACTACCACTACCACAACCAACACCACTACCACAACCAACACCACTACCACTACCACAACCAACACCACTACCACTACCACAACCAACACCATTACCACTATCACTACCACAACCAACACCACAGCCTCACTGTTGCCATATTTGGAGACTCTATATGGTTTGTCGACCAGCTAGAAATAGCAGTCAACTTTCCCTTAAAATTGTTTTGAAGAAAGAAGGACAAATTCGATTATGTAATTCTGAAATACGTTATCCTTGAAGTCAAGTCTAACTCAGCCACCGCCACTACCACTACTACTACTACTACTACTAATAATAATAATAATAATAATAATGCCACCAGCACCACTACTACCACCACCACCACTGCTACCACTACTACCATCACCACTACTATTACTACCACTACTATTACTGCTGATAATAATACTATTACTACTACGACGACGACTACTACTAATACTACCACCACCACACCACTACCACCACCACCACACTACCACCACTACCACCACCACACCACTACCACCACACCACTACCACCACCACCACCACTACCACCACACCACCATCACCACCACCACCACTACCACTACACCACCACCACCACCACTACTACCACCACTACCACCACCACACCACTACCACCACACCACTACCACCACCACCACCACTACCACCACACCACCACCACCACCACCACCACCACCACTACCACCACCACTACCACCACCACTACTACCACCACTACCACCACCACCACCACCACCACTACCACCACCACTACCACCACCACCACTACCACCACCACCACCACTACCACCACCAACACCACCATCAAAGTGACAGGCATCAGTCAAAGCTGTTATTTGTGATGGGAGAAATTAATTGCAAGAGGCTCTCATTAGAAACACAGAAGAATAATCCCTGAAGGAGATCAACTCTTTCATTTCAGTCTCATTCAATGTTAACGTGGCACTAACTGGTTTTCATAGTTACTAACTACAATCCTCTAGAATATTCTATCTATCTATCTATCTATCTATCTATCTATCTATCTATCTATGTATCCGTCTGTCTATCTGCCGATCTCTTTCCCCCATATATGTGTATGTAGATATACATATGCTTATATATATATATATGTGTGTGTGTGTGTGTGTGTGTGTGTGTGTGTGTGTGTGTGTGTGGCTGGACTGCCGACCGCTATATCTGATTTGCTGAGCTGTCTGAACGTAATGTTATTACTCTGGGGTCTTTCCTCATCTGAGTGCTCAAGCTACAGACCGATTATGCATATACGCTAGCTTGGCCGTATTCTAAAGCTTCGTCAATGCTGTACTAAAATTTATATATATATATATATATATATATATATATAACGAAGGAAATGTGGTAAGGAACCAGGTGGACCATAACGCACCAAAGTACTCAATACTTAGGGTAGTTGAGTGGGTAATAGGAACGAGTAGGACCCCGACGGCTGAGCTCAAGCCGTTTCGACGGCTAATTCTGGACATTTTAGTCCAGAATTAGCTGTCGAAACGGCTTGAGCTCAGCTGTCGGAGTCCTACTCGTTCCTATATATATATATATATATATATATATATAGTGACGAAACATAAGTCAATTGCATGAACTCATAATCCTTTATTTACTGCTATATATATTTCGATGATAGCCATTAAAAGGCTATGACATCATCAGGCAGTTAGTCAGTTCTTAGATATGCCAGCTCTGTGTGTATAGTGTTGATGGTATCAGAGCCTTGGGACATATGTAAACTTCACTCATATATGAAAAAACAACCTGAGCCCCCCCCCCCCCCCCCTGTTTGAAGAACTTTGTAACGCGAACTGGCGCGAAATATTTCATAATTATTGACCAACCAATCAAATTACTTCTCTAAAAACCTGGCGTTTCGAGCCACTTTTTTCCATATAAAACAAGTAACATTTAAAGACCAACCAGATGTGAGAAAAGTCACAGACCCCCCCCCCCCCCCCCATCTCAACTCTACTTTTGAAAAGCAGAAGAACTGCGAAACCTGTAAAGGAACCAAATAAATATATATATTTTTTTTTTAAATAAGACTCCAGTTGCATTTTCGATTTCATCTTTTTTTCTTTATATATATATATATATATATATATATATATATATATATATATATATATATATATATATATATATATATATATATAATTGGTCGTTTTGGAAGCCTCAACAATTCAGATGGGTAAATCTCCGGGTAACTGCTATGACTAGAAAGCTTTAACATGCTGACGAGAATTGCCTATTTGAACCTCAAATTTCCGATGTTTCGTTCGGTTGCTTCGACGTTGACCTTAATATTATGGGTGTGGCATTTCAGTAGATATTCCAGACCAAATGAGGAACTTATGCCCCTATAGGTACTTGAAGTAAGAGGATGTGTACAGGAATAAAATCTATGATGGTTGAGTATTTGGTACAAGAACCATGTCGTCACGTAGGCCTGATTAAATGGTTACTTCATTTATGCTTCCATATAACCATCTATCTATCTATCCATCTATATATGTATGTATATGTGAGTGAGTGTATGTGTTTGTCTAAATGGAAGTGTATGTATAGACATATGCATATGTAGATACGGGTGTGCGTGTGTGTATGTACGTATGTATGTATGCGTAGCTATGTGTGTGCATGTGTGTATGTATGTGTAGCTATGTGTGTGTCTATGTTTGCATATCTAGCTATGTATATAGTTGTGTATGTACCTAGCTATATGTGTATGTGTGCATGCGTGTATGTATGCATGCATGTATGTATGCATGTATGTATGTTTGTATGTATGTAGCTATGTATGTA
>OZ024755.1:6617047-6619547 GCA_964016885.1 Eledone cirrhosa
GTGATGGTGGTGGTGGTTGTGGTGCTAGTGTGGTGGTGCTGGTGGTGATGATGATGGTGATGGCGGTGATGGTGGTGATGGTTGTGGTGTTGGTATGGTGGTGGTGTTGATGGTGATGGCGGTGGTGGTTGTGGTGGTGGTTGTGGTGTTGGTATGGTGGTGCTGCTGGTGCTGCTGGTGATGATAATGGTGGTGATGGTGGTGGTGGTTGTGGTGCTGGTGCTGGTGGTGCTGGTGGTGTTGGTGCGGGTGATAACGATGATGATGATGATGGTGGTGGGGCTAGTAGTGGTGGTGGTAGTGGTGCCGGCAATGGTGGTGCTAGTAGTGGTGGTGGTGATGGTGGGTGTGGTGGTACTAGTAGTGGTGGTGGTAGTGGTGCCGGCAATGGTGGTGCTAGTAGTGGTGGTGGTGATGGTGGGTGTGGTGGTACTAGTAGTGGTGCCGGCAATGGTGGTGCTAGTAATAGTTGTGCTAGTAGTGGTAGTGGTAATTCTTAATATTCATAATTAACATTAATTTTTTCCTTCTTTTCCTTCGTACAATTGGTCTTTATAGAAAAATCAATAATATTTCGTTCATGATGACTTCAGTAGTCTGAACTGAATATATACTATGAAATGATGATGATGGTTCGTTCCTCTTTCGAATTTTATGTAATTTCTTTCTTTTTTTATAATCTATTTCTGATTTTGGGGTTTTTTTTGTTTTTTTTTGGCTCACTCCAATCAATAAATACTTAATCATGTCTTAAGAAAAGAACTTATATTTGGTAGGTTGATAAAATACTTGCATTCCCAGTCATTCGGCTTAATGTCAGATTTCATCTTGATACCCGTCAATAGATTGAGAACGGAAGTAGCAGTGAAAGAGAAGAAGGGAGAGATAACGTGGCTTGACATTTGCGAATCATACAAGCGTATGACATTCCCAAAATATCTTACTCTATTGATGCAATCTATATAGATTGAGAAAGTTCTTTCAACTGGAACTATACTTCCATAGACGTCCACGTTAAGATGTTTACCAACTATAGGCTCAAATACATATCTCCTTTAGGTTGATTGTTTGCCATATATGAGTCAAGTAGGTCCTTTTATTTGCATATGGTATGCTTCAGATAATTCTACGTTATTTCCATTGATGGTTTTGAAAAGCATTCTAATTAAACAGTGTAATACCACTGCCGTTCCCTAGTCTTAAACGACCCATCTCAAATTGTACCAGCCTGACCATCTTGTCTGTATAGGGATAGGGTATGGTTTGATATGAGGCTATTATGGGGAATTGGCAGCATCAGTAGAAGGTCGGACGCCATGCTTTGCACCAAAGAGTTACGCCCCTTTGTGGTGTGAGTTCAAATCCCGCCGAGGTTCACTTTGCCTTTCATCTTTACGGGGTCGATAAAATAAAGTACCAGTAATGCACTGGGATAATTGCTGGCCTTGTGCCAAAAGTAGAAACAATTATATTATTTAGCAGCAGGTCAAGCGACTAGTTAGAATATCCCTTAATACCTAGAAAATAATAGAAAATAATACTGAAATCTTGCTATCTGATACATAATATCTGATATGAAAAATTACATTCTGTGAGTCATATGCAGCAATATGCTGTCATTGTTGTTAAGGTACATAACGACAGTTCTGTAGAGAAACTGATACATACATTCTATAAATAATATCTTGGCATCTAGATTCCTTTTGACGATATGGTGCAATGTATAATATTATTAAGAGAACATGGAACTATATGTTCCCAAAAGATCAAACATTGTGTAAGAGAAGTACGTTGTTTTAAAACAGAATTTCTGAATGTTTGTATTTTGGTTTTTCTGTTATGAAATCTAAAGAATAAAACATGTAATGCAAACATTGTATAACCCGTTTATTCATCTCTTGAGAGTTACATATAAACATTCTTTTCGTGTATCGTTCCATGTTTTTATGCCAATTCAAAAACATTCATAGAATCAATTCGATATCCGATTTGAAATTTATTGAGAATATTGATCTAATTTGCTTTGGAGCATGGCTAAACTCTGAATGAGTGCGATTCGTAGCCAAATAGTTCGATTACAGTGTATATCTCAAAATTATTTTCCTGGCGCCGAAGGAGAACTATAAAGTTAAATCAAACAATATTTGTATTAAAAACATAAAAGTAAAGACAACTACAACAAACTAAATCAAGGAGAGGATGAAAATAAGGCTTTTTTCATGGAATCCGAAACTGGTGGGAGCAAGGATAAAGGGTGAAAATGAGTGAGCGACCCTCAAAACAGAGATCTAACTTGAATGCTTGGAAGCGAGTGGTGGTCTGAAACCGGTTAACGGATTAAGCCTAACATCCAAGATCGCAAGACCTCTCGTCAGATACCCGATACAATTCCACCAATCTACTACAGCGTATTGGTATTATTTATTTAATTAGTAGGGCGGTGGATTGGCAGTATCGGTAGAGAGTCGGACGCCATGCTTTGTAGCAAAGAGTTACGGCC
>OZ024755.1:6627047-6629547 GCA_964016885.1 Eledone cirrhosa
TACATAAAATATACTATACATTTACATCTGTACATACATTCATATACATTTACATCTGTACTGAAAACTGCAAGAAATGCGATCAGTAAAGACATATTTATATGTTTATACTTGTAAATATGTCTTGTTTATGCATCTAAGATATTGAAAAATATGAAGAATTTAGTCTCGGTTGAGATCATCTTCTGAAGCTATCTAGTCATTTCTTGAAACTTTGATTAAAATCTGCATTGCCTGTGTACAGATGTGTATATATATATATATATATATATATAGAGAGAGAGAGAGAGAGAGAGAGAGAGAGAGAGAGAGAGAGTAACCAAATTATACTTAAAACATAATTTTTATTCTATTATACCACACACATATATATCAGAAAGGGTGGTCGGCGCTCAGCCGTTCCTGAATCTTTTCATATATATATATATATATATATATATATATATATATATATATATATATAAAGAAGTTGAAGTTGAAAATACAATTGGAGCCTTTAAGGGGGTTTATTTACAATAATACTGAAGGGGAAAAAAATAGAATTAAGAAAGTGATATAGAAGTATCTACCCCAATATTGAACTGGTACTTTATCGATTCCGAATAAATAAGAGTTGAATTCGGCCCGTCTGGCATTTGAACTCTGCGTGTAGAGAGCCAGAAAAAACACTGCAAACAATTTTGTTCATTTTACTAACGACTCTATCATTCCATCGCCTTTCTTAATCATATTACCTCATCTTATTTATTGAGCGAATGAAGAGGATGATTCACCATCGGACTTGTAAAGCAAGCCTCGAAGACATTCCATTCTGCAATGATACGTTAGAAATATTCTGGGATGTGTGAGAAGTGTATCGAGGCATTTAATTATAAAAATTAATTTCTATAAAAAAATGTTAAAATGATTTCATAGTTTTTCCTTTAATATCGGTTTCCAATTGAAACACGTGGTCACATTTTGGGGGGGAAAGGATACGTCGTCGATTAAATCAGCCCCGGTTTTAGACAGGTACTTTATTTTAGTGACCTCAAAAGGGTAAAATGTAAATTCGATCTCATCAAAATTTAAACTCATAAAGAATTGGAACAAATATCTCGAACTATTTCTGCGGCGTTCTAACCCCTCTTCTGTATCAAAACACCCTCTTTATACATTTGCTTTGACAACTAATATTATTTCTACTTCTTTTGGAGAAATTCTCTGGAATTTCCAAGAATTTTCTTCTATGATTCATAACTAAGAATTTCCTTTAAAATCATCGGCAAACAACAGTTCAGAAGAATACAAGTGTTTGCATATAAGGGCTCGAATAAGCAGAATGGTTAGAACGTCAGATAGAATTATTTGTGGTATCCGTTCTAGTCCTCTGCGCTCTAGGATAAAATCACACCAAGATTAATATTGCCTTTTATTTCTTCGAGGTTGATAAATAAATTGCCATTCAGTACTAGGATCGACTCACTCTCAATTTCTCCTTGTCACTTTCTGCCTTTCTCTCTCGCTCTCTCTATCTCTCTCTCTCTCTCCCTCTCTCTCTCTCTCTCTCTCCCTCTCTCTCTTAAATTGAAACATAAGGGAGATCATCCTAAATGATCAGTTGAAAACGTCGATTCACCGAAATTATCCAAGCAATTAGTAGGCAAGCTCTCCCTTTATAAACGTTACATATGTGATAATCTACCGTATTAATATATTGTATGCTGAACTTACTATTTTATAAGTGGTTTATATCCATCATCAGCGCCAGTGAATTTATACTTATTTAAATATCCTCAACATATTTTGTCTTGGCAAGTAAATAATATGTGTATCTCTTAGAAAAATTTCAACTGTAAATAGAGTGAAAAACATAAAGCTGAGAAACGAAACCGGATCGGTAAAATAGTGAAGGAACGATTTATATTTTACTTTTCGTTTGTTGCTAGTCCTCATTCATCATTAATCATATGCACACTACACATGCTACCAGAAAAATACCCAAAGGGTGGTTTTTCTGCTAGTAGTTCTAATAATCAAACATATATATATATATAGAAATACTTCTTAATTACTTAACGTCAAGAATATTTCATCTGAGACCATGTCGCGATCTTTTAACCCGTTTTTTATCGTGCAGACCGTTTTTTGACATCATAACTATTTCATTTACATACAGATTGCAGTGTGTTTGGAGAGATCTAACAATATAAATACATTCATTTAAAATATGAATAAACACGCTTCACATGAAGGTTTCAAATTTATTATTTAGTCAGTAATTACTAAATTCTTGTCCATTATATTTCACATTTCGAAAACCGAACTCGTTTTCTAAAATACTGAAGAGTTTACAATAATTATCAGATACACGGGAGACTAGACACTTTGACTAAAAATGCAAATTTTTAGCCAATCGATCTGTTAGTTTGATTTAATTGTTGGTTAAAGTCAAATATTTTCCAATCATCAATAACAGCATTGTTTATTTATGTAGTTCCCCATATGAATGGACGCCCGC
>OZ024755.1:6632047-6634547 GCA_964016885.1 Eledone cirrhosa
ATATATATATATATATGTATATATGTGTGTGTGGTGTGTGTGTGGTGTGCGTGTGTGCGTGTGTACATATATATTTACATATATATACACACACACACACATATATATATATATATATGTGTGTGTGTATATATATCTTCAAGTAATACATACATATATGTATATATATGTATGTATTACTTGAAGATAACAGTGGAGACGTTAACAATTGAATTAAAAAAGTAACTTAAACAGAAATTGGTGGAGACATAATAAAGATGTTGTGTATATGAAGCTAATTTATGGGAAGCATGAAACGTGAGTAAGGAATATAGTTTATGACAAATACACATTGTAATCTATCAGTTCCTAATATAGTACAAGACATAATTAAGTCTAATACTCTCGTTCAGACAGTTGGTAAAGTATAGCTATTTTATTATAAATGATTTGTTTTTCCTCTGAAAAAAATACAGTTATATGTTAAGAGAGTTAGACATTCATTTCTATACGATGTATGGCTTCAAAGTGAACAAAAACTTGGAATCTTGGTGAGCTGGCATTTTATATTTATAGCACAAAATATACGGTACCCAGGGGAACTGCTAAATTGTATATTGCTTAAGGATAAAGTCTGAAATATGAGGAAACTGGTGAATGTCAGCGAGAGCAGCAATTAATTCAAAGGAGATATTCTAGTATGCCTGAATGTTAAATTGATGATGTAAGCGATCTTGTCTTGTACAAGGTGTAGACAAAAGCAAGTGTTGGTCTATTTGAGAATATTGAATGTCGACAGACAGACACGCAATATCTTTAAAATATACGGACAAATGTATTATCCAAACCACTTCTGGGAGAGCAAAGATAATTAAAAATAAAAAAACAACAGGAATATTTCACATTATGCCACCGGGAACAATAAATGTACCAATGCTTACTAAAGGAGATACCGAATTTTTAAAACTGTTTTAGTTTCTTGGGGGAATGTCTTACGCGGTTATAAAGGTAAAAAATTCCAACATTTGTCGGAGAAACATTAAAAATGCAATATTTACAACCAGTGCACCTCGTAAAGATAATGATGATGTTCATAGTAGTGGTAGTGGTGGGAGGTGATGGGGGTGGTTTTGAAAATAAGAGGATATATGCTAAGAAAGGCGCCAAAGGAAATGAAGATGGAGAAATTGTAGAAGAATGTAGCATTTTGAAAGCGGAAGAAATTATGAATAATTAGGTCCGACTGTGTTTGCATCTCTGGGTATATACAGTGGCGGACTGGGTCTAAAATTATTGGTTGCCAGGAGATGAAGGTGGCCCACCTACATATAGAACGCTTCCATTTAATTTTTATAATTAATAAATAACATTTTCGAAAAATACATAAGTAGAAACAAAACAGTGCAATCAAATTTTTGCGGGAAAATATCTTACCTTCTCCAATAAAAAATATTATCTATTTCGCGAAATCCAGAGACTTTCAATAATGCTCAGAGGTCGACCATTAGCTCTAGGAAAGCCATAAACGACAAAAACATCATTTTAACTTTGATTTTGAAAGTAGGTTTATAATTATCAATTTTCATTATACTTTTGTAGCGGTCTCGGTGGCCTAGTTGGAGGAATCATAGACGGTGGTGATCCTGGTCGGAAGTTCGATCTTGGTCGGGAGTAGGGTTCCCGGTAACCCTTTTCAGTTTTTTTCTATTGGTTGTAAAATAAAAACTGAAAAAGATTGCATGTATCTCTTGACCTGGATTGAACCCAAGGCCAGGATCTGCACCGTCTCTAGTACATACTGCTAGGCCACAGAGACGACTACGAAAATCTTATGAAAATTCATACTTATAAATCTACTTTCAAAATTTTCAAAACAAAGTGTTGTGATGTCGTTCATGTCTTTCTTCCTACTTATGGTTGACTTCTAAATCATTTGGGTGTTCCATTTGTTTCATTTGCATGCATGAATGAATACACTAAGCTTTAGATTTAGTAGAATGTACAACCACTGATTCCAGCTATTTGCACTATCGTATATTTTGGTTTCTATTAATTCCCTGGAGAATTGGTTGACCAAATGCTTTCCTAAACTGTTTTATTTTATTTTTTTATTTATTCTTTCTCTTAGATTTTAGGTATTGTTTTAAAGCAAAGCAGTGGCCCCTAAAATACTACAGTGGGCCCTGCAATGCTACTGTGGGCGCCCTGGGGCCCACTTGCCATTGGGCAACCTGGCAACCTGGCCAGTCCGCCACTGGATATATATATAATATATATATATGTGTGTGTGTGTGTGTGTGTATTTGCGGGCGCTGCACACATTCACACATACACCAATTGTGAAAGGTAAACAGTATGGTTGTAGCACACATTTTTATTCTGCGGCTAACATTTAATTAGAGATGTAAACAGATCTTCTGTTCCCTTTAAAGCTTTGAAATAACCAGATTCCACATTTTTTCTGGTGAGGCTACAAATGTGTTTTTAACACTTTCATGACCATATTTCTAATGGAAATCTC
>OZ024755.1:6639547-6652047 GCA_964016885.1 Eledone cirrhosa
CTTGCTCAAGGACATAACGCATCGCCCGGTCCAGGAATCGAACTCACAACCTCAAGATTGTGAATCCAACTCTCTAACCACTCAGCCACACGCCTTCACGTACTATATATATATTAAATGTTAAAAGAATAATGTTTACGATCATTAAACTAAAGGGATACTAGTTTACAGCAATGTTCCGGAGTATTCTTAACCACTAATCCTAGAAAAATGTGTGGTCTCGTCTTGAAAGCTTTTGGAAATGTTTGATTGATTAAGGGTGAACTGAGGTTAAACGACGACAACAACAACAACAACAACAACAATAATAATATTACTTCGTGGTGTTCGGTACCAAAACCAAAATTTAGATTCTCAGAAAAGGCGCAATTGTAATTGTAACAGAAAGAGTTTGAACGTGTAGCGTGACCGTTAAATAGTTTATGGTTATGTAAATGTAAGACAGATTGAGAGGGGGGGGGGGTAGAAAAAGAAAGAAGAGAGAATGAACGATAGATTGATTGAGAGAATGGGGAAGACGGTGAAAGAAATATGAGGTAATTAGTGAGCTGAAATATCCTAATCAGCTTTGGAAATGGCAGAATGCAATTCGTTATATTTAATCCTCTGCTGTCCTATTTCTCGCTACTATTTTCTTTTCTTGTAGAATAAGAAATAAGAAAAAGCCCTACGAAAGCAGAACGTTTATGAACAACATATCTATTCATACGACGTTTCTTTCAACTGAAAGCTTAGATAAAATAATACACTAGCGAGAATTCCCAAACATATTAAATATATTACGACAGATGTAGCCAAACAGTAATAAAAAAGAAACATCACGCTCAAAAATATTAACAAATCAAAACAGAAAACATATATACAAAATCACAAAAAGCTGAATCATTTCATGTTCGTTATATTTTCATTATATATATATTATTCCCTTACATAAATGACATATCACTACAACAAGTGCTATTCTGAATAAGAAAGGAATCGCCATTATAGAGCACGAGACGGTGAGATGAGAAGACTTTCCTATAATTACATTCCCCAACGTTCTAAAGAAGATGGGGAAGGAATTCACATAGAATTTGCATCCAAAGAAGTATAAGGTAATGGAATTATATGAAATGTGGCTCAGAATGGTGCCACTCCTCAGAAAGATTACAAATCCTTTATGGAATCACTTAATATGTATATTAATGAGAACTACAGTATATTTTTCTGGTATCCATGGTAACTATTTTTTAAACACACACACACATACGTATATATGAATATATATATATATATATATATATATATATATATATATATATATATATATATAACACGGAAGGTGTGGTAAGATACCAGGTGGACCATAACGCACCAGAGTACTCGATACTTAGGGTAGTAGAGTGGGTAATAGGAAAAGAGTCAGGACCCCGACGGCTGAGCTCTGACCGTTTCGACAGCTAGATGGACTCTTTTACTTGAGAATTTAAAGGTGTACAAATCAATCGGTGTGTTTTAATGTACATACTGTTGCATAAAATGACAGCCATGGTTATCAATTGAAATAATATATTTCGACTGCCGAAAGGTTCTAAAAGCTATCAACTGTGTGTGATTTTCCATACATATTTCAGGTATGTTCTTTTCAGGCAGTGGTTACTTTTGGACAGATAGGACAGCAATGCTAATCACACACCGAAACAGCTGTGGTGAAGTGTGATAATGATGTCGGTAGAGATATGTATGTTGTTTGAGAATTTGGAAACTATTCTGCATCACAAATTCGAAATCTGTCCATCTCCATGTTAACGCTAGGTGATATCGCAAATCAATTTCGATTATTTCAAAATCGAAATCTGTTCATGGTAGATGATTATCGACTGTTGTATCCTAAGGAGGATTATGAATAGCTAGTTATTAGCATGTTATCACTGATTTGCAAAATTTCTGTTTCCGAAACATGACTATCATTCAAAAATGTATACCATTCCTGCCATATGCATCCTAACTTCAGCCTCTTTCTCTCACTCTCTCTCTCTCTCTATATATATATATATATATATAGTAATAATAATAAATTTGAAGACTAAAATCCAAAGAAGGCTCGATAAGGATAAATATATATCAAATATATAAGAACCGGAGAGCAAATGACGTATTATCTTCGTTTTTTTCGTTCATTGCCAGAGAACGTCTCTATGAACCACCTAAGAGAATATTAGTCTACGACTTCTTTTATACCCTAAACGTGGTTCTGTCTTTGCGCGTAATTGTTTTTCACCGCTCCTATTAATGACGTATTATATTCGTTTTTTCCCGTTCTTTGCCAGGTAACGTTTCCACGAACCAAAGTATCGTCTTCCTGTCTTCCTCCGGTTGCAATATTTTTTGAAATATTTACTTCTGCGTTCACAGATTGACTTTGTTAGTTTCAGAAGATCCCGTTAAGGGTGAAAGCAACGATTCTTTGCTTAAACTTTAATCTGTTATTTTAATAAATATATATATATATATATATACACACATATCCCCTTACCTATCTATATATCTACTTATCTACCTACCTAACTATCTACCTACCTACCTACCAAACTAACTAACTGACCTCTATATCCATCTCTCTCTCTCTCCCTCTCCCTCTCTCATTCCATGGTTATCCACTCTATATGCACCATAACTTCTGTGAATTGATATCTATATATACCTTCTTTGTAACAAACCAAATATCATTCGAACTACATACACTACAGCCTAAAAGCCTCTTGAAACAGGTTAAAATATTTTAAAAGTCCCTAAATAAATTAATTGGTAGTCATGTCATGCGGGCTTCCCTTTGTAATTTTGGCGATTATCACACCACGTCACACTTAATGTGATATTAATTAAAGTTTCATTTAATTTCAACGTTCTCTAGCTCTTTGTATTTCTTTCAAGCCCTGCAATTTTCACAATTTTCAGCAAAATTCAATTTCAATTTTCCTCTGCCGCAATAAATAATATTCTTTGAAGCCATCATAGAATTTTGCACACGAATAAACATGGCTTCATCTTAAACTTGATCCACATCAAGTTTGACTAAACACAGTCTTGACAATTTTAAAATGCATTTAAAAGAAAGGTGATTTTTTTTTTATATAGCAATGGCGTTTTTCATTACTGCATTAGAATTCCTGAACGGTAGATTCAAAATGTTCAGTATGATTTTGTTTCTGTTATCACAAGAGGTTTGTCTTTGAGGAAAAAATTATGATTTTTATACCAGAAGTTATGACCAGCTAATGATATCAGTTATGGCAAGACAAATGTAGGAGGAGGAGGGGGGGGGGCAGAATGTACTCCAAAGTCACCAACTCTGATTACATTTAAATTAGTAAAGTAACAAGTTTCAAATAGAGCAGGTGTTTAAAATTTATCTTCGGTTACTCCGCAGCCTCACCTTTCAGAAAGTCAGAAAGTGTTATCTGCTGAATCATATTAAAAAAGCTAAAACTGCATCCAACTAGCATAGACATATATGCTTTTGCGGTTTAGTCAGTTTGATACTTCAGTGCGATAAATATATTTCCTGTAATTTTCGACAGCGCGGGTACACTAGTATGTTTATATATATGGTTCCTTGTGTGTGTGTATATATGTGTGTGTGTGTGTGTGTACAGTAAGAGAATGTTCTAATAAAGAAATTGAACTCGTCGAAACTCGTATCCTTAACATCAAACTCATTGCACACACACACATATATTTGTATATGTATATATATTTGTATATGTATAGACATGTCTATATATATGTATGTGCATGTATGTATTTCTATATGTGTATATATATATATATATATATATATATATATATATATATGTATATATATATGTGTGTGTGTGTGTGTGTGTGTGTATATATAAACACACACACACATATATATATGTATATATATATATATATATATATATATATATATATATATATATATATATATTTATATAAGCACTTAGCCACAAATATATATAACAGCAAGTTCTCTTGATGCTTCGTTTCATGACTAACACCAGCATTAGTGATTATATATCCTTCTTGACGTCATCCAACTCTTCTCAAATCTAAGTTTCTTTATGATTAAAAACATATGTGTACATTGTCTGTGAGTATATCTCAGACGAAATAAATTTCCTAATCTTTGATTATAATGCCTCTCTAGACACACTATTTTCAGTTAATCTTGTATTAGCGGTTATTATCTATAGTTCATTAGTACTATTAGTAACTGAACAGTCGACATATAGTTTTCAATAAGAGAAACATTATGTCTGGGTGTTTAACTGCTTACTAACATATCTTGATATTTATTTAATGTTGTAAAAGAAAGACTAGCAGTATTGAATGGAAAGAAGAATTTTGGTTCTGCTCTGGTCTGTTCTTTGAAGGTTAGACTTAATATTTTTTTTTATGTTGTAAAGGAAAGTCTAATTGATTTGAAAGAAAAGGTTTGCTTCAAGTCTGCTCTATATTTTGTTTTCCGTTTATTTGTCTTTTGTGGTTTTTACGTGAATCGTTTAATATTGGGTAGTCCACACAGGTTTAGTTTTCTCATTTTTAACATCTTTCACTGGGTGGGAGAGATATTTTATCTGGCTACATTTAATTTCCAGAAAAATATATACTTTTGTAAGACAACGAATTGGCAAAGTTGTTAGAACATCGAATAGAATGCTTTGTAGTATTTGTTCCGTCTCCCTGCAACCTGAGTTCGAATAACCTCTGAGTTATGACTTTATATACATACATATATATATATAGTCATATATATATATATATACAAACTCACAGACACACATAGACAGACACACACACACACACATATATATATATATATATTTATATATATATATTATATATATATATATATTATATATATATATAAAGTATCGATCGACTTTCGTCAAATCGGACCGAGGAAACAATGTTTCCGTTGGTCTTTCCAGTTGCTAATACTCTCCATCGATCGAACTCCAAGTAGAAGGAGGAACGTGAAAAAAAGTGTCTTGCTCAAGGACATAACGCATCGCCCGGTCCAGAATCGAACTCACAACCTCAAGAATATATATATATGTAAAAGATAAACAGAAATAACAACACAATCGGTACAGTATATGGAAATGATATATTAGGTTAACGCTTGAAATAGCAGGAAAAGGTTCTTAACGTTTCGGACGCTAGTCCTTCACCAGAAGAAAGAATGAGAAATAAGATAGATTGAGGGGACGGGCGGCATGGAATTGGAAAAAAATGTCTTTAGATAAAAAATAACAGGTCCATTCATGGTGACATGTCTAACATGTATGCGCACATACATATTGACTATATAAAACTTTCTTTACACTAAATAAGCTCTCTCCCAACAGATCGAGCACTGTTTTCCTTGATCTTTCATCTACGGATTTCTACCAAGTATGTATATATATATATATATATATATATATATATATATATATATATATATATATATATATATATATATATATATATTGTATATACATTTGAAAAAGAACGTGCACGCGCACATTAATAAATCCATTATTAATAATTGTAATAAAATAAATATGTTTCCGGATAGACGTAGAAAAAGTTGCAAATTATTCCTCGACATCATTGAAAAAATATGTCATTCAATATTCCATCTTTTAATACCTGAGAAATCCATTAAATCTACATTCCAATATTACTGTTTTCTTTATTCCTTAAATTGATAGGTTCTTCATAGATTTTAAATTATTATTTATTTTATTATTTTCTTTCCTGGTTTAATATTTTCATTGCTTTTTACTTTTATATTTAATTTCCAAGAAAACATAGAAGTTTCTTTCACGTTCTAATGTGCTTTAGATAATTTCCTAATAAATATTTATAAATGTTTATAGTATTTATGAAACGCACATTCATCCTCAAACTCACTCCGGCATTCATATATATAAACAAGCACGTGCACACTCCTCGTATATGTATGTAAGTATGGTTGTATGTATATATATAAATATATATATATATATATATATATATTCATATGTATATATTTGTATATGTATATATATATATATTCATATGTATATATTTGTATATATATATATATTAATAGTAATAATAAATTTGAAGACTAAAATCCAAAGAGGGCTCGATAAGGATAAATATATATCAAATATATAAGAACCGTAGAGCAAATATTTATTAAAATAACAGATTAAAGATCTTTGCTTAAACTTTAATCTGTTATTTTAATAAATATATATATATATATGTATATATATATATATATATTATATTTGATATATATTTATCCTTATCGAGCCCTCTTTGGATTTTAGTCTTCAAATTTATTATTATTACTAGATCAGAGCAAACATCACGGACGCTCTATCTCAAAATTATTTTTGAAAAGCATTAGAAATGCGCAACCGGTAAAACTTAAAACCAAAACTTAATACTAACCAATACCATTACTAATTCTCACTTATTCCTAATTAAACTATTTTTCACTGTGAACAATTTTTCAGCATTTTCTATTCCGTTTACCAATATATATATATATATATATATATATATTCATATGTATATATTTATATATATATATATACATATATATATATTTATTTATGTTATATGTATACATATATTTATATATATATATATATATATATATATATATATATATATATATATATATATATATATATATATATATACACGTAAACACGTACGTATATATATTATACAAAGTGAGAAGAGAGTAGGTGTGAATAAAAGTGGTAGAGGTGACTTTCCCTTACAATTGGATGCTAGTCAGATGATAATCTGTACTATATATCAGACAATAGCTGCGGTTTCTTAGTTATCCTGGCTATCATTAAGAACGTTAAGAAGAAAAGCGCTCAGGCCAGATCTGTGTGCCATATTCTGCTTGTAATCAATGAAGAACCGATAATTGATACGAATGTCTCAGAAATATCTTACGTGTTCACTATAGTTGCTGCTGTTTAATTAACGCAAATATCAAGCAATCTTATTAAGAATTAAATATCTCATTATTTTGAAACTCGTTTCTAGATTTAACCGGAAAATCTCAAACTATTATCATATTCAGTTACTCAAACTTATTAAGATATTTGAATATGTAACTTTAATGCTATCTTATAAATCGATTCGGTCTTGGAAGTTGTTCTTCACTTCGTTAAACACAATTTAAAGTTATATCTAGAATATCGAATGTTGGTTTTTCTAACACTCCTAGCAAGAAATCTTGCCAATAATAAATTAAAATAATCCAGATAGGATATTGCACTAGTAGTAAGGTAACGGGTGGTAATTAAAATTGGAAACTATTTTTTCTACGAAATAATTAAGTGGATTTATTAGATGTAAGATCATTACAAATTTGTAAGATATATATATTTTTCTAGTTATTTTGGGTTTTTTTTTTTTAATCTTCGTCAAGGTACCGCTCCGTGGGACGGAACTCAGAACAACATAATTAGGGGAGAAAATGCCTTAAACACACAGCCATACTTACGGAAGTAAGTATATTTATCAAGCAAGTCAGAAATATTGGATTAGAAATTTTTCAAAATATTACACTAAAGAAAATGGCAGTTTAAGTGTGTGTATATGTAACTAAAGAGATATACAGGTGTACATACACACACACACACACAAACACACACACAGACACACACAGACACACACATATACATACACTTGTATAAACAAACATTTCACTTAATAAACCTAGAGAAATAAACCATTGTATTATTAAATATTGTAGGTGGTGAATTGACAGTATCGGTAGAGAGGGTCGGACGCCATGCTTTGACGTATAGAGTTACGACCCTTGCCATTCTGAGTTCAAATCCCGTCGAGGTTAACTTTGCCTTTCATCCTTACGGGGTCAATAAAATAAAGTACCAGTAATGCACTGGGTAATTGCTGGCCTTGTGCCAAAGGTAGAAACAATTATTAACTATTGTAGATATGTACAGTCTTAACGTTATATTTATATATATATGCATATATATATGTACACGCATATATATATATATATATATATATATATATATATATATATATATATATATATATATATATAAATATATATATATATATATAACGAAAATATATGGCGAAAATATATAACGAAAATATATTTCTTCTCCATAGAAGAAATATATGGCGAACTATCACGTCGGGTATATTGGAATAGTAATGTAACAGCCTTGAAATTTAAGCAATTCATTGAACCATGAAAAACATTGAAATTATTCCAAACATTACAACATTACACAATACTACTCCTTCTCGCTAATGTCTTCAATTGTAATTGTATTTCATTGCTATAATCAGAGCTCTACAAAATTGTGATTGTGCATCTATTTTAGTTATTTTTTATCACAATTATATATATATATATATATATATAAAATATAAAAAAAATAATGAATAAAACAATGAAACAGTTCCTTATATTAAATATTTAATATAAGGAACTGTTTCATTGTTTTATTCATTATTTTTTTAATATTCTATCTTGACTCTGTATTCCGTTTATCTTTCACCGAAAGTTTTTTGAATGCATCTCTTCTTTCCATGATATCCGGATTACATTGAGTTCTTCATACGGATTGGACACTGCCGTAAACTCTTGGTAGATTTATCTACATATATATATATATATATATATATATATATATATATATATATATATATATATATATATCCCAGGTTCAATCGCGGGTAACCACAGTAGGTAAGGTACTCAATACAATACAGAGTATACATATTTAATATAGAAAACCTTCTACAGGACTACAGGACTAGAAGTGTTTCATTCGTGAGAAATCATCAGGAACTGTTGAGTACATATACATATGTACTCAACAATAAACTGGTTGCTGTAATGTTTAGAACCGGCCACCCTTTGACTTACTGTACTTCTGTGGAAGCATACATACATACATATATATATATATATATATATATATATATATAATAAATAATTGAATATTTATTTAACTGCTCTGTAAAACAACTGATGTTCATACATTGAGCTATTTCTCTTACTGGTAATAAGGTAATTAAGAAATTACTGACCTTCCTGTTTATAGTTGTTTATACTATATACATAACTATAAATAGTATTATATATATATATATATATATATATATATATATATATATATATATATATATATATAATACTATATATATATATATATATATAATACTATATATATATATATATATAATACTATATATATATATATATAATACTATATATATATATAATACTATATATATATATATATATAATACTATATATATATATAATACTATATATATATATACATGTATATGTATGTATGTATGTATGTATGAATGGTAAAGCATTGTTGGTATTTTGGTATTTTCGGTCGGAACAAAAATGGGTTATTCAGGGCTTTCAGTCTAGCTTAACAATACGCAATTTGCAATACACAAATATTACTTATTTGGGGAACAAAAAGAATAAAAAAGAAACTGTGCAAAAAATAAGCCGTCTATATAAAGTATATAAATATCTAAAAGACGAAAATGGCGGCCGACAATCCTTTCTCCTTCGTCCGTGATATAGTTTGGTTAGGATGAAACTCACAAAACAAATATGGAAACAAAGGGAGCCCAGTGGTGTATATATCTTAAAGAACTATTTGATGTAGCCTATTTTGAGAATACACGTCTGATTAGAGCTTCGAAATCTCCTTTCATTCTTTTCTCAATCACTATATTTTTCTCTCCAGCTTGTCCATTTTGTATTTATTGGTTCTACGTTTTTTTCTATCTATATACGCCAGCCTGTCTCACCACCTCTTCGGTCGTATATTATACATATATATATACATACAAATATACATACATAGATACATACAAGTATACATACATATATACATACATACATATATACATACATATATATATATACATATACATACATATATACATATATATACACACATGTACAGATACTAAGCATATACACATGCACACATACAACTCAAAAACATACACATCCACACATACAATAACATCCATATCTACACATGCATGCATGCAGACATGCATACATATCTACCTAGTTGATGTTGTGTAAATTCCAATGAGAGAGTCTTGTGTTTATGTTAGAAACGGACTCTCTTTCTATTGGCAAAAATTTGTGAAATTATAAAACCAGAGGAACATACATATATACATACATACAAATATACATACATATATATACATATATACATATATACATATATACATACATACAAATATACATACATATATATACATATATACATATATACATATATACATATATACATATATATACATATATACATATATACATATATACATATATACAAAGAAAACATACATACATATTGGTGATGGCTATGGTAATGGTGATGGTGATGGTGGTGGTGATGGTGATGGTGATGGTGATGGTGATGGTGGTGGTGATGGTGGTGGCTATGGTGATGGTGATGGTGGTGACTATGATGGTGGCTATGGTGATGGTGATGGTGATGGTGGTGGTGATGGTGATGGTGATGGTGATGGTGGTGACTATGATGGTGGCTATGGTGATGGTGATGGTGATGGTGATGGTGATGGTGGTGGCTATGGTGATGGTGATGGTGGTGGTGGTGGCTATGGTGACGGTGATGGTGGTGACTATGATGGTGGCTATGGTGATGGTGATGGTGATGGTGGTGGCTATGGTGATGGTGATGGTGATGGTGGTGGTGATGGTGATGGTGATGGTGATGGTGGTGACTATGATGGTGGCTATGGTGATGGTGATGGTGATGGTGATGGTGGCTATGGTGATGGTGATGGTGATGGTGGTGGCTATGGTGATGGTGATGGTGGTGGTGATGGTGATGGTGGTGGCTATGGTGATGGTGATGGTGGTGATGGTGGTGGCTATGGTGATGGTGGTGGTGATGGTGGTGGCTATGGTGATGGTGGTGGTGATGGTGGTGGCTATGGTGATGGTGATGGTGGTGATGGTGGTGGCTATGGTGATGGTGATGGTGGTGATGGTGGTGGCTATGGTGATGGTGGTGGTGATGGTGGTGGCTATGGTGATGGTGATGGTTTGTGCTTTATAAAGCTGAATGAATCTCAATCTTTCCCAGCGTCATAAAATCGGATTATCTTCTACTTATTACTAGCAAAATCAAAATGTCTGCCATAGTTATGGCTGACGTCATCATCGAAGTTGTTATGGTCGTCATTTTTCTTGTTATTGTTGTCGTTTTGGCTGTTGTTATTGTTGTTGTTGCTGTTGTTGTAGTTGCTGCTGTTATTATTGTTGTTGTTGCTGTTGTTGTAGTCGTCGTCGTAGTTGATGTTATTATTGTTGTTGTTGTTGTTGTTGCTGCTGTAGTCGTTGTAGTTGTTGCTGTTGTTATTATTGTTGTTATTGTTGTTGCTGTCGTCGTCATAGTTGTTGTTGTTATTGTTATTATTGCTGTTGTTGTTGTTGTTATTGTTGCTGTTGTTTAGTGAATTTATTTTATTCGCGTATTTTCTTTGTTTAGCTAAATAATAGAGTTTTGAAAGGTCTCTGATTTGCCGCGATTAAATCTGTTTCTTGATCTAACCCCAGCAGGATAATCTCCCTGCACTAGTTTCGCCCTCTAAGTAGTTCTCCATCTATAGAATTCTTTATATACCATCGATTCTCTCTAGAGTTCTAGACTTCTAGCAGCTCTTCTCTTTTGAAATGCATAGAAAGAACACATGGACCCGCACACACACACATACGCATATACACACACACACATACATATATACACATATGTGTATATATATATATATATATATATATATATATATATATATATACACATATGTGTATATATGTTTACCCCGGGTTCAATCGGGGGTAACCACAGTAATAAGGTACTCAATACAAAGCAGAGTATAAATATTTAATATAGAGAAGGCTTCTACAGGACTAGAACTGTTTCATTCCATTCGGGAGAAATCATCAGGAATCCCTGATGATGTCTCCCGAATGAAACAGTTCTAATCCTGTAGAAGCCTTTTCTATATATATATATATATATATATATATATATATATATATACGATTCCTGATGATTTCTAATGAATGAAACAGTTCTAGTCCTGTAGAATCTCATCTATATATATACTGTATATATATATATACAACTATATATACCTACAAGTACTCTCAGGTCTTGATTAATCCACCCCACTTATTAATTTTGGGGGATTTTTCCTCCACCTTTCCCCACCCTGCTTTTATTCCAACTCCTGATGGAATTGTAGGGGTGCTGTAGTGTCTTATGGCATGTCATCAGTATTTTGAAATTAGGCACGTTAGACTTTTTCCACGTTAGACTTTTCTAACGACTCTACATTCTAGCTGACGTTCTAACGACTCTACCAATTCGCCGCCTTTTGTTTACTTTACATTCATTAAA
>OZ024755.1:6657047-6667047 GCA_964016885.1 Eledone cirrhosa
ATGAAGGGTGATACCCAGAAACATTAGTGTCTGCAGTTCTGTTCGCATGCCAACACAAGAGTAAGAATGAAGTGTTCATTCTACTGACATGGCTATAAAATTGAGGCTGCTTTGCATAATTGCAAACGAATCGAATGTTATTATTAATATTCGAAAAACTCAGATTACATTTATTGTATTCAGCCATGTAGAGCGAAATTTTCTTTCATATATATATATATATATATATATATATACCTCTCTGCTTCCTCATCTCCTACGATACTTATACCCATTATATATATGTATATATATATATATATGTGTGTGTGTGTGTGTATGTATGTATTTATAAATACATATATATACAAATATGTTCCAGCATATGTACGTATGTTCCAAATATATATATATATAGAGAGAGAGAGAGACAGAGAGAGAGATACAATAATGCACATATATGCCCCATGTACCTGTGCATGTGTAAAAGGATGTTCTTTCCTTTCCAGACACACAAGCATAAATACACACAAACACATACGCACATACGTATATCATATACACACATACGCACATTCACACATTTAAGTAACCAAAAATTCCAAAAAGAAATTCATTAATATATAGATTATTACTCATTATATATTTATGTATGTAATTTGGAAACCATCTTTAAATAACACATTCAGAATTTCTGGGAACATTTTTCAGCAACATCAAAAGAATATTATGGATAAACATTTTACTTTTAAATTCTATCTTACACAATGGAAACTGGGAGAAAAATGAGATTTATTTTTTAAACACCATTATGTTCTTAGCTTTAGCATCTGTGTAAATATGGTCAGAGAAATAAATAAACACACACACACATACACACAAACACACACACACACATATATATATATATATATGCTTCTTTTTTGCTCAATTTTATACTTTGAATGCACCAGGCTCTATGTATTTTTCTTTTAGATTTTACATCAGAATATTGCATTTTTCGTCATGATTTTAATGCCACCAATATTTAATATATTTATTTTCATTCTTTGATTTATAATACTTTCTTTTACTAAATTGAATTAAAATTAGCAGAAAATACATTTAAGTATATTTTTAACAAAAGGTTAACATTTATAAAAGTATTTTCAAATTGAATTATATGCTTTAAGTTAGAGACACAATCTCTCGACTCCTGATGTTTTTCATATATTTGTATGTGTGTGTGTGTATATATATATATGTATATATATATACATATGTATATGTATATATATACATATATATATATATATATATATATATATATATATATATATATATATATATATATATATATATTTACATTATACATATATATATATGTATGTATGTATATATATATATATATATATATATATATATATATATATATATATATATATTATATACACAGAGCAGGTAATCCAGTTAGAGTGCTCTGTATATATAATATATATATATTTATACATATAACGCCAATCATTGTAAGTTTGAACCTAACTGACAACCAAAAACATATATATATGAATAAAGTAATCCCAAATCATAGGAGAGATTCAAATATCACAGAGAGAGAGATAGGGGGGGGGGGTGAGGTGCAACAGAAATGAAACATAGATTACAGTTTAAAATCTAGTCTAGATAGATGAGAAACAAAACGAGGATGTAGTTTATGTTTATGGAACACCCAAATGATTTAGAAGTCGACCTTAAGTAGGAGCAATAACATTAAGAAAGACATGAACGAAGCCACATGATTTTGTTTTGAAAATTTTGAAAGTAGGTTTATAAGTATAAATTTTCAGTAGATTTTTGTAGGTGCCTCTGTGGCCCAACGGTAGGTACTATAGCCGGCGGTGAACCTGGTCGAGGGGTACAGGTAATCATTTTTTATTTTACATTCCATAGAAAAAACTGAAAAGGTTACTGGGAACCCTACTCCCGACCAGGATCGAACTTATATATATATATATATATATATATATATATATATATATATATATAGAGAGAGAGAGAGAGAGAGAGAGAGAGAGAGAGAGAGAGAGAGAGAGAAATTTAGACCTTTATATGCGTTCTGTCTGGATTTGTTAGCGGTTGTGCGAAAAGTAATGTTTCATTGCTATAGTACTAAGCTGTATTTATTGTTTCAAACTTCTAGAAGCTTCTGAATAATTTTACACTACATTTAGCTTGGTGATATCCGGACAGGAATAACTATCTTCTTTTACATAATATTCTTTCAAAGAGAATCTCCCCTCTTATGTTCTCTGTTTTTCTATTCTCTCGTGTGTTGTGGTTCTTGTAGCAATTATATCTATCTCTTACCTTTTCATTAATGTCATGATTATCATTGTAAATATTCTATAAATATGTTATTAATATTATTATTATTATCATTATTATTATTATTATTATTATTATTATTGTTATTATTATTATTATATCTTCATCATCAACATCATCAACAGCAACATTATCATGATTATTGTTGTTATTATTATTAGTGTTGTTATTGTAGTTGTTGTGGTGGTTGTTGTTGATATTGTTTATTTGACTCACTCAGACGTGCAAAACAAAGCTGTATGAATTTTTGGCTAAGTAATTACCTCCATTGTATGTAACTTAGGTTTCATTGTTTCAGTGTATATATATATACATACACACACACACATATATATACACACACGCATATATATATATATATATATATATATATATATATATATATATATATATATATATATATATATATATATATATATATATATATATATATATATATATATATATATATATATATATATATATATATACATGTATATATATATACACACACACACATATATATATATGTATAAATATATGTATAATATATATATATATATATATATATATATATATATATATATATATATATATATATACGCACATACACACACTCATATATATATATATATAGCGCTTTTTAGTGACCGCGAGGCGACGAGTGTTGCTTTTTTTGTTTTCTTTAGTGTGTATGGAACGTCTTCCTTTTTGGGAAGATATTTTGAACTTGCTGACAATAAAAACAATGCTATTTTAGTAGTATGTATTGAAGTAATTGTTGAAACAGCGTCTTACAAAGAGATTTGCAATATTTCTTTATTGGATGACGGTTGTAAAGAAATATTTGGAAACGATGGCAATCGTATGTTGAATAACGACGAATAACATTAACATAATTAGAAACGATCTTTAAAAATTATAACAAACATTATTTGCAAATGATCTTTAAAAATTATAACATAAACATTATTTGCAAATGATCTTTAAAAATTATAACATAAACATTATTTGCAAATGATCTTTAAAAATTATAACATAAACATTATTTACAAACAATCTTTAAACATTATAACATAAACATTATTTACAAACAATCTTTAAACATTATAACATAAACATTAATTAGAAACGATCTTTAAAAATTATAACACCATCAATTTTATTGCTTTCAGATTTTGACTAAAGTCCTGTAATCTTCGAATTTTTACTGGAGTGGAGAGTCAATTAAATCTAGATACTTTATTTTGTATACATCAAAAAGATGAAAGTCTATATCCAGCGTAAAAGTCATATATGGTCATTGGTTTTTCCTTGTTAACGTAATATATATATACATAGGAAAAGAGTCAGGACACCGACGGGTGAGCTCCGGCTGTTTCGACAGCTAGATCTGAACAGCAGATCTAGCTATCAAAACGGCCGGAGCTCAGTCGTCGGGGTCCTGACTCATTTCCTATTACCCACTCTGCTAGCCTAAGTATCGAGTACTCTGGTGCGTTTTGGTCCCCCTGGTTCCTTACTACACTTACTTCGTTACATATATATATATATATATATATATATATATATATATATATATATATATATATATATATATATATATATAAATCTTTTCATATATATATATATGTATATATATATATATATATATAAATATTTTCATATATATATATGTATATATATATATGTAGGAGGTGAGTTTTATTGTAGCACAATAAAGCAATGCAGATTTTTTCCCAATCTCATATCCATATGAGCTTCATATCATGTCTCCCTATTTTATCTGATGAGAACGCAGATATCATCCCATGATGATATTTGTTTTTGAAATGCGCATAATAAAATACTTGGAACTCTTTTAACCATCTTTTGATCTTATATTATATATATATATATATATATATATATATATATATATATATATATATATATATATATATATATATATATATATATATATATATATATATATGTGTGTGTATATATATATATACACACACACAGAACGTGTTATTCTTGAGCAAAACATTTCGTTTCACGTTGCTCCAGTATACTCATCCTCTGCTGAATACCAGCAATGGCTGGGGGTTTAACCCTACGATGGACTGGCGTCCTGTCTAGGGGAGAAGACTTCTACTCTCAGTCGCTTCACGCCATGAAACCGAGATAAGCACCGGCCTAACGAGCTTTCTGGCTTTAGATATACAAACACATTATGTGTATGCTTGTGTGTATGTATGTGTATGTTTATGTGTTTGTGTGTATGTGTGTTTGTATTTGTGGCATAATATCATTCGTTAAAATAAGATGTTATAAAATACCATTACATAGTACTGAATAACGATCAATCAATTAATTATTTCTAATGGCAGTCGGAAATGATTTGCAGCGTTATCTCGATATAGTCCCCAAGGTCATTTTCAGGTAATGTTTGTAATTCATTTTAATTTAACCACATGAATATATATTTAGAAAAAAAACTAAATTAATCATTTTCTTGAACTAGCAAGTTAACTTATCGGTTGTAGCTCAATATGCAAATAACTATAGCTCTTTCCTACGCAAACCACACCCTACCGTTATTACAAACAGCACACTGGATAATATATACTACGTCGTAGTTACTTAAATTGGGCCAAAAGGAATACCACAAGGTATTCTATCCGACGTTCTAACATTAGAACTACCAAGGCAATAATCAAAAATGAACTTACATCAGAAACATATTTGATATTGTGATCGAACGGTTTCATATATCGGCATGTCAGGCAGTGCTAACATCTGAAACATTGAGTCTTATTAGTGAGACCTTTAAGGGCAGTGGATTGGCAATATCGGTAGGGGGTCGGACACCATATTTTGCAGCATAGAGTTACGGCCCTTTATGATCTGGTTCAAATCCCGCCGACGTTAATTTTGCCTTTCATCCTTACGGGGTCGATAAAATAACTGGGGTCGATTTAAACGACTTACCCCTCCCCCAAAATCGATGGCCTTGTGCCTATATAAGAAACCAATAGTGAGACCTTTAAATTTCTATTACATTATATAAGATATGAAGGTGCATAGTTTTGTAATTAGGGTATTCGGTTTACAATCGTAAGGTTGTGGGTTCGATTCCCGGCGGTTCGTTGTGCGCTTGAGCCAAGACACTTTATTTCACGTTGCTCACAAAAATGAGTTGTACCTGTAATTCGAATGGGCCAGCCTTGTCACATTCTGTGTCACGTTGAATCTCCCTGAGACTTACGTTAAGGGTACACATGTCTGTGGAATACTCACCCACTTCCACGTTAATTTCACGAGCAAGCTGTTCCGTTAATTGGAGCAGCTGGAACACTCGTCGTCGTAACCGACGGAGTGCCTTCCTTACATTATATAAATTAATCTATGCCTCGTAGGCCTGGTATTGGCTTGTGGCTTTCGTGTTTGCATGCACTGACGTGTAATAAACCAAACCACACACACTTATAAATGACTGTGTGTATAACTGTGCTTGGTGTTGCGCTATATATTTTTTTGTTTTGTGTTTTTGCATATCTGAGAAGGTGATAGTGTGGGTGAATGTGTGTTAACTTATATATGTGTGTGCGATTACGTTTAAAATAGGAGGCTGGCAAATTGTGTTTGAAAACTGGACATAATATCACCTTATCCATGATTGCACATTGTGATTACACACAAATGTGCATCTGACAGCTGAAGTTTACATGCATTAATTCACAAGCCAAATTATAGCAAATGCAGTTGTGCGTACCCCCCCACACACACACACACACATACACACACATACATACACACATACACACACATGGTGGTTATGACTTGAGTAGAATACTTCCTTTTGTTGTCAAAGTAAAATCACTCAGGTTCTAATATCCAGGCTTGTTTGTAAAATACCTGGGGTTTTTTTCAAATATAAAATCGTGATAATATATTAATGAACTGCTTGGATCCTCTCAGCCAGAGACAAATATTCTTCTCTATACACATATATATATATATATGTGTGTGAGTGAGTGAGTGAGTGTGTGTGTGTGTGTGTGTGTGTGTGTGTGTGTGTGTGTGTGTGTGTGTGTGTGTGTGTGTGTGTGTGTGTGTGTGTGTGTGTGTGTGTGTGTGTGTGTGTGTGTGTGTGTGTGTGTGTGTGTTTAACAACTGTAAAAGTACACAAGTAATATGACAAAGTTAAATTCTCCGTGCGAAATAGTACTATTAACTTTTTTTCTTCTACGTTATGCTTTAATTAATTTCACATTAAAGATATTTTAAACGCGTTCACCATAGTGAAAATCCTTTAAATTATTTCATATATGGCATTCCTTCATTACCATTCCTCGCGATGTATCAGTATCTATTAAAAAAAATTAATTTGAATTTTCGCCAAAACTGTTTTATTCCGTACTGAAAATCTATAACATTAAAGAACTCGCTTTTTAATTACATGTGGTTGCTTGGATACTAGAAGCAAATCCAAATCGATTGAACTACATCCTTCTAAATGATAGAACTAGGTTTTTGTCTTTTGTTTTTTTCAATCAATGATTTTAAACGTGTTTATAGTATGATTTGTAATTATTAAGGAAAATACGAATCACAATAATGGCCTTACGTGATAATGATGATGATGATGATGATTATGATGGTGGTGATGGTGATGGCGATGGTGATGATGGTGATGATGACGATGATGATGCTGACGGTGACGATGTTGATGGTGGTGGTGATGATCGTGATGATGATGACGATGATGACGATGATGATGATGATGAGGATGATGATGGTGATGACAACGACAATGATGATGATGATGATTACAATAGTAATAATAATAATAATAATTAATAATAATGATGATATGATAAAGAAAGAGATAGAACGAAGAAAAGGAATGTTATTTATGTGACTTCAAAGCAACAGAAATCATCAAAACCTCATAAAATGAAAATGAAATGCAAACCAAAGAAGTAGTGTAATAAACAGATAGAAACGTGTACAAACACGAATTTAGAAATAAAGTAGGAAATAATAAACATGTAAAGTACACGACTTTCAAAGTGTTCTATGTTGTCTGATTCTCGATTTACACAACATAATTTTGTATTTGTCTCCATCAACACGTAACTCCTCGTTGTCTGTGTTGTACTGCGACAATCACTATATATTTTTTTTTTTTTATTTCTGATACAGAAATCAATTATAGCAAACAAACTTAAGGGTTGAACAGTTATGTTAGTAAATATATTACTGTGGATTCTTTTTATATTTACAACGCTGATCCATGTCTTCAGTATTTTACCCACGTTAACTAGCTTTACCATAGTGAAGGTGTGAGGATTAATCCTTAACCCTTTAGCATTTAAACCGGCTGTATCCGGCCAGAATTCTCTCACCTCTTTCTGTTGAAACCAGCCATAATTAGCCACTCATACTGATGTTAAGGTATTGTATGTTAAGGTATGTCTCAAAATAGATAATATCAAAAACTCATAGATTCGATATTATGTAAGATATTATGTGAGGTAAAACTTTTACCTTGAAAATACAATAGTATATATAGAGTAATGTAAATGCTAAATTCCTCATCGTAAGTTATCAATTCCCGGTGAGGCCTTGTGTCTTTTAATAAGCCATAATCCTCTCAGCTGCCAAAATGAGTTGTATCTGTGATTCAAAGTGACAGTCTTAATTTGCACCCGATATAACATCACCACGTGGCTATATGGTGACATGAAAGGAGTCCACGTTGTTGCAAGCAGTCAGACGAGCTTTTAGATTTAAGGATACTCTTCCCTTCTCACCAGTCTTGGTCAACCAGAAAACAATCATCAACACAGCCTTTCCTTCTCTGACAAAGCAGTAAAACCAGATAAAAGGGTTTAGTAATGAGTAGCTATAGAGTCCTGACAGCTTGATGGTGGACATAGAGGGTAAAACAAAACTTGATATCATAAGATGCATCTCGATAATATCCTTATTTTCTTTGGGTTCAAAATAATAATTTCTACTATAAGCCCAAGGCCAGCAATTTTGGGGGAGGGTAAAGTCGATTTAATTGACGCCAGTGCATTACTGGTGCTTTATTTTATCGACCCCCGTAACGATGAAAAGAAAAGCTAACCTCGGCGAGATTTGAACTCAGAACTCTATACTGCCAAGCATGATGTCCGACGCTTTTACCGATACTGCCGATCCCCTGCCCTTTGTGTCCAAAATAATTATTTTTATTATAGGCACAAGGCCAGCAATTATATCAGTGTATTACTGGTACTTTATTTTATCGACTCCGTAAAGATGAAAGGCAAAGTTAACCTCGGCGGAATTTGAACTCAACCATAAAGGGCCGTAACTGTTTGCTGCAAAACATGGCGTCAAACCCTCTACCAATACTACTAATCCACCGCCATTGTGTCCAAAATAATGCCAGTTATAGTAGTTTGATATATTAATACTTCAGAAAACTATAACACGATATACGTTAACTGTGTATGTAATCGGAAATTTGAATTTACGGATGTAGCATTATATTGTTCAGCTTCTTCTCGACAGAAATTTTGGCGGCAGTCGCAAATTGTTTGGAATATAAAAAATGATTCATCAAGTAAATTATTTGAAATGTAACAAGTCTAAGAGACCAATCGGTTTAAATTAAAATCTGGCTGATTTTTTCGAAAATTGAAATTCAACATTTAAAGAATATTAGATTACTCCCCTGTAGACCATAAATCAAAATACGTTGGTTCCACTATGCTTCTATCTTTGGTGTGAAAACAAAATAAATTCTGAAAAATAGTTACCAACCAACTTTATAATTAAAAAAGGAGAAAATCATCTATATTGATTTTAATCAGCAAGGTAATTTTAGGTTCTTCTTCTAAAGGAAGTGCAATAAAAATTATTTAATAATTATTTAATTAACTTAATTGTATAGTAAATTCCAGGAAATTATATGTTGTATCTTTGTCGGTTTCAGCGAATGTTCCTGTTGTTTGAACCACAGAAAAGACTGTTCTAGAAATTAACGTGCAAGTGGTTGACCATTCCACAGACACGTGTTCCTTTCACGTGATTCTCGGGGAGATTCAGTGTGACACGATTTGGGACATGACTAGTCCTTTAAAATACAGGTACAACTCATTTTTGCCAGCTCAGCAACACAGGCAAATCGATTGTGAGCCGAACTTCCTAATTATTAACCCTTCACGTGTTTATGGTCTCTAAATCAAAGAAATTATTCTATTGATTAAGAATCAAAGATTTTTGTTGGTATATTTGAAGGTGATATCTCTCATCTATACAAACATTGTGAGTGATTTAAATACCACTTTTTGGTCTATTTTTGTTCTGCACTGTCAAAGTGAAATAAATATATAAAGTTTAGTGTTAGGTAGAACTAGATTATATTATTTAAACTAATTAGTCGCCTCTATTGTACTTTTAAGCTCAACTTTTATTCTGTATAAACTGAATCGATTATCTGGATTTGCCTTCCGATGTTATATAGCTTTGATGTTAGTTATAATCCCTCTCCTCGAAAATACAGAGCTGTGTTAATTTAATTTTCTTCGTGGATTAGTTCGGGGACAAAGTGGTATTCCATAATCTTTGGAGGACATTCGTGACTGGGAGAAGCATAAAAGGTTGGGGAAAACCAGGTTCATGTGTTGCTCAATAG
>OZ024755.1:6677047-6679547 GCA_964016885.1 Eledone cirrhosa
CGCCTTCACATTTCTCGATGAATTGAGTAACGATTAGAAACCCTTCTTATATGGATACTTCTCACACGATATTGATTGCAATTCAACATAGTTTTAAGCAAATATTGAATACGGAATGGCTGCTAGACTTACTGGTATTTTGGTCTGAGAGAAACCAGTTGTTGATTAATGAGTGTGTTTGTTATTAGTGGAAGAAAAGTGATCGATAATACAATCATTGACAATTGACCTTCCTGTCGTTCGTTCATCTACAACAATGTCAGTAGATTCGAACAATAAGCTAATCGATAGGACACATATATAAATTTGTCGAAACCTCTACATTACTTTCGTAATAAAAATTGATTCATTACAACAGAACATTACTATTTTAATATGTATTGAAACAATACATATATCTCTGTAAACATTTATAGAAACATTTATTGGATGGTGCGGTCTATGGTTGGTTTACGAAAGTAGGAACGCAGGTTGGGGATTGGCTTAGCCAGAGTTATGCGTGCTGGTTTCCAGATTTTCTGAGTGTTTGGTTTACCGGTTAAGGCAGATCTGTTTACTCTTCCCATGCGACAGGGAGATCTCCCACCCACTTTACGTTCTTTGTTCACATTTCGTCTATGTTACCTTTGCATTTTATCTTTACGGAGTCGATAAAATAAAGCAACTGTAATGCACTGGGGTCGATTTAATCGATTTTCACCCTCCCCACAAAATTGCTGGCTTTGAGCCAGTGCGTGACTGGAACTTTATTTTATCGACCCCGTAAGGATGGAAAACAAAGCTAACCTGGACGGGATTTGAACTCAGAACGTAAAGAGCCGTAACTATATGCTGCAAAGCATGGCGTCCGACCCTCTACGGATACTGCCAATCCACGGCTCAATAATAATTATTTAAATTTAGACACAAGGCCAGCAATGTGATAGAAAAGGCAGTTATATCGGATCCAGTAGTCAACTTGTATTTCATTATACCAAACACGAGATGTTTTGGGTATAACTTAATAAAATAATGATGGAAGGCTTTTAGATAATTATAAAATCTTTAAAATAATAATTGTTTCTACTTTTGGCACAAGGCCAGCAATTGTCTCGTTGTATTACTGGTACTTTATTCTATCGACGTAGTAAGGAAGAAATACAAAGTTAACCTCGGCGGGATTTGAACTCATACTATAAAGGGCCGTTTTTTACTGCAAAGCATGGCGTCCGTCCCTCTACCGATACTGCCAATTCACCACTTTTTTTATATACAATTGTTTCTATAATAAAATATATTATTGCTTCAATATCCAAAACAGTGTATGTAACGCTTGTGATTATTTTAAATGTAGCTATTATGACTCTACTACGATGTAATTGTTTCAGTAAATATATTATACGATCTAATTCTAAAAAGAGGGCTTGAAATAGAATATATTCTCTCCTGCACACGTTTAGTTCACGTGCAGCACAGATATTTTACCCAGGGGAGAAATTTATTTTCCCTATTAATTGTGTCCCTTATGCCACTTTATGATAATATTAGGTTAACGTAAAGATTATTTTTATTTTTTCTCTATTAACTTGTCAGTAGTGCATATAGCTATTTAGTTATAACAAACTTACTCGTTTCACTGACTAGCTTGGCCTCCCACACCCTTCTCAATGAGAATAACAGAGTAGAAACGAATATCTAAGACTAGAGGAAATTCAAAAATACGATATAATTCATCTGGTAAGTCAGTAATTATTTATTTATATATATATATATATATAAGCAAATTTATATATATATATATATTTATAAAGGCAAAATTATTTATATATATATATATTAATTTGCTTGTTTACTTCAAAGACTTTTGAGATATTTCATTGCACAGTTCCTAACGAGATTAGAGAAAGCAGTTCTGTTTAATGAAAATATGCATTATAATTAGCAACGCATCGGGATTTCTTTGTATCCCTCTATCCTTCAGGTAACTGATAAAGCTAATAATCAAAGAAGACTGTTATCACACAGTTGTCTTGTTGCAAACGTTCTTCCCTCCAGTATGGGGTTTTATTCTGATCCCACTGAGGATTTTAAGTTCAGTACTACACGGCTAAAATCATTCGTCAATTGCAAGGTTTCCTTGCCACTTACAGCATTGTTTCACACCTCTCTGCATGGTACTTAAATTAACTAGATAGAAAATTTAGTATGGTTAGAACTGTAGATCATTTTGTAATTGCTTAGTGGTTAAAAGGTTTCCTTCGCAATTATGAATTTCCGGGTATGATCATACTATGTCTCATCAAGGGCAATCTTCTTTATCACAGATTTGGATCGACCTCGACTGAAGGCTAATATATATATATAACCACAGAAGCTACAGCAATGGAAATTTATAACTAAAACAAAATCAATCCCTTCTAATGATGTTATATATTGTTGGCGGTGGTTGTGGTGTTGTTGCCAATATCACATATGATCACTACTAACCTTTCACACACTGGCGTGTAACTACACTTGTGAT
>OZ024755.1:6687047-6694547 GCA_964016885.1 Eledone cirrhosa
TGTCCGAGTAAACTAATAGTGTTCTGCGTAGGCAAATATATATACATATATATATATACACACATATATATTTACTCACACACACGCACACACACATATATATATATATATATATATATATATATATATATATATATATACACACACATGTATGTATATAGGAAGAGAGTCAAGCCCCCGACGGCTGAGCTCCGGCCGTTTCGACAGCTAGCTCTGAGTTCAGACCTAGCTGTAGAAACGGCCGGGGCTCAGTGACGGGCTGACTCTTTCCTGTTATCCACTCTACTACTCAGTATCGAGTACTCTGTTGCGTTATGGTCCACCTGGTTCCTTACCACACTTCCTTCGTTATATATATATATATATATATATATATATATATATATATATATATATATATATATATATATATATATATATATATATATATATATATATATATATATATACATATACATATATATATATATATATATATATATATATATATATCTATATGCAAATATATGTGTAAATATAAGTATATATGTATTATATAAATATTCATACAAACACACACACATACACACACACACACACACACACACATATATATATATATATATATATATATATATATATATATATATGCAGAGGTTATATTTAATTTGTTGGGATTCAACAAGCTTAAAAATTGTTATAACTGGTATAAAGCACTCAACAAGGAGTGGAGTAAATACACAATATATTAATAAATGTAAACTATATTTATAAAACCATATTTATTTTATCATACATATTTCAAGGGCAACCAAGGCAAATTATGGTGCGCTTTCATCAGATAAAATACACATTTGTTTTATAAATAAATATTGACATACCCGGAAAAAAAGGCAACCTTAACCGCTCACACACACACACACACTCACGCTCCACACACACACACACGCTCCACACACACTCACACTCCTCTCCACCCTGCCTCCCCGCCATCCTACCTCCCCTCCACCCTCTCTCCCCTCCACCCACCCCACCCACCCACATGTAACACACATCAACAGAAGAGAAGCCTATCCTGACTGACGGAGGTAATGAGACTGACGTCTGTAATTGACACCAGCCAGTGCTATGTTAAGTAACTAGTCCACGGTCTTATTATAACTTGTTTACGTGCACATTAAACGCCTCAGTGAATGATTCTACAGAGCTCTCATCATCTTCACTTGAACACCGGCCAGGAGAATTTGGAGATTCCAGGAATTTCATTGTTACAGACAGATTAGCTTCTCTATCAATTATTCTCATTTTCCTTCTCAGGTGAAACGATGAGACGATTCGATCGTCTCATCGTCGACATCGTTTCTTGTTTGAAGAAGAATAAGAGGAAGGAGAAGAAAGAGAAGGAGAAGAAGAAGGAGAAGAAGAAGAAGGAGAAAGAGAAGAGCTGATAATAATAATGGAATATGGCTGGGTCCACCTGCTGTATATATTTGCGCATCATCAGCCACGAAATACCCAGCATTCGGCTCAAAGGAAACAGTTCCAGCTTCCGCAGTAGGCAGAATCGGTAGAGCATCGGACACTATGCTTTGCAGCATAGAGTTACGGCTCTTTACGTTCTGAGTTCAAATCTCGCTGAGGTTAACTTTGCTTTTCATCTTTACGAGGTCTATAAAATAAAGTACCAGTAATGCACTTGGGTTCGATTTAATCGACTTCCCAACGCGCTCCCCCCCCTCTCCCGCCAAAATTGCTGGCCTTGTGCCTAAATCAGAAACCTTTACTATTACAATTATTAAAAACCAAACAAACGGTGAAAGCAACAACAATCTGTCGTCTCTACCTGTTTCACTATCCTACACCTCAGACCAACACTGACGCCATTGATATTAAATGTCTGTCAGGAAAAGTATATATGTATATATATATATATATATAGATAGATAGATAGATAGATAGATAGATGTATATATATACACATATACATATATGTATATATATATATATATATATATATATATATATATATATATATATGTATATATATACTCATATACATATATGTATAGATACATATACAGATATACATACATATATACATATATATATATATATATATATATATATATATATATATATATATATATATATATATATATATATATATATATATATATATATATATATATATATATATATATATATACATACATACATATATATCAGAGAGAGGGGGGAGGGGGAGAGAAAGGGTGAGGGTGGAGAACAAAAAAAAACGACTAAAGCTAAAGTAAGTACAAGAAACAAAACTGTTGGCTATAAAAAGCTTTCAGACAACCGTAAAACATTCACTAAGTTGTAGGCCGAGGCTTTTAATGACAATAACAACGGTAACAATAGTAATTATCATTATTGTTGTTATCATCATCATCATCATCATCATCATTACCATAATCATTCATGACGTCATCGCTTCTTTATCGTCTGCTTTGTTCCAGTATTGTGTATATCGTTGATTCTATGATTCTTATTCTTTTTTTCTAGTTATTATTTGGCCCTTTGTCTGGTTCCAGGCCTTTTCTGTTATTATTAAAAAGCTAGGATAGGACGGTGGATTAGTAGAGTGGTTTTAGAGCATCGAATAGAATAAAAAATAAAAATAATTAAATTATTATGTACAGTGCTCAGGTGCACTACAATTCATCATCAAATGTGCATGTATAGTACATAGAATAATTGTTTCTACTGTTGGCACAAGGCCAGCAATTACCCAGTGCATTACTGGTACTTTGTTTTATCGACCCCGTAAGGATGAAAGGCAAAGTTAACCTCGGCGGGATTTGAACTCAGAATGGCAAGGGCCGTAACTCTATGCGTCAAAGCATGGCGTCCGACCCTCTACCGATACTGCCAATCCACCGCCCTATAGAATAATGTACAAATGTCAGGAAAGTGAACAGTGTATGAGTCATGATATACATGTGTGCGTGTGTATGGGGGGGGGGGTATCAGGTGTAGTGTTGGCGAATTTCAGGAAACATGGAATTTTTAAAGGATGCAGTGTCTCGACAGCTAACAACTGGTGCAGGTAGTTTGTTCCATGGAGGTTTTAAAGGATGCGGTGTCTCGACAGCTAACAACTGGTGCAGGTAGTTTGTTCCATGGAGGTTTTAAAGGATGCAGTGTCTCGACAGCTAACAACTGATGCAGGTAGTTTGTTCCATGGAGGTTTTAAAGGATGCAGTGTCTCGACAGCTAACAACTGATACAGGTAGTTTGTTCTATGGAGGTTTTAAAGGATACAGTGTCTCGACAGCTAACAACTGATGCAGGTAGTTTGTTCCATGGAGGTTTTAAAGGAGGTAGTGTCTCGACAGCTAATAACTGATACAGGTAGTTTGTTCCATGGAGGTTTTAAAGGATGCAGTGTCTCGACAGCTAACAACTGATGCAGGTAGTTTGTTCCATGGAGGTTTTAAAGGATGCAGTGTCTCGACAGCTAACAACTGATACAGGTAGTTTGTTCTATGGGGGTTTTAAAGGATGCAGTGTCTCGACAGCTAACAACTGATGCAGGTAGTTTGTTCTATGTTTCAGCAACTCTGAGCGTTAAAAAATGTTTCCGAAAGTCATGGGAGCTGTGCTGTATATGTCTTGCTGTATTCGTTCTTGTTGTTTGAGTTCTGAGTTCGAATACAGTCAAAGTCAGTTTGCCTTTCATCCTGCCGCAGTCGATAGAAAAGTACAAAGGAAGTAATGAGATCGATATAATGAGATTTCTCTTCCCTACTAAAGTTGCTGATTTTGTGCTTATGATAGAAACCTTTATATGGTGGAGGAGGGAGTACATGTAAAGATCAAATTGAAAGAAGACGAGGATGGGGAGAATAGATAAAAGACGGATGAGATCAAATAAATCCTGAAAGAAGAGATTTTGAGTCTTTGGATACTGAACATGGCGGAAAGAATGCGACTTGCTACTGATTAAATTGAGAATAAAACGCTGTAGGTAATCTGGAGTGGACCACAGTCGGTTATGACGAGGACTGTTCTAAATGTTTGACCAACGGAATTGCCTGTCCATGAAATTAACGCACGAGTGGCTGAGCATTCGATGAATGCACGTGTTCCCTTGAATTTATTCTTATGGAGATTCAACGTGACACAGCGTATGACATGGCTAGCGCTTTGAATTACATCTATAGTTTATTGTTGTCCAGTTGAATGGACTGGAGCAACCTTAAATATAATTGTTTCTACTTTTGGCACAAGGCCAGCAATTATACCAGTACATTACTGGTACTTTTTTTATCGACCCCGTAAGGATGAAAGACAAAGTTAATCTCGGCGGGATTTGAACAAATATCAATAATTGTTTCTACTTTTAGCACAAGGCCAGCAATTATCCCAGTGCATTACAGGTATTTTATTTTATCGACGCCGTAAGGATGAAAGGCAAAGTTAACCTCGGCGGGATGCCTCGTTGAAGGAGACTACGCTACACTGGAAATCAAACTGATGATCTTATGGTCAGCCATGATAAAGCAGACATAACGAAAGTCATCTCAGGCTTAGCCATCTCATCTTTAATATTTCTAGTACTAGGTTATCCAATCTGTACGTACCTTGGATTAAGAGATTTGGGTGCAGATTGTCAGATATTTTACTGCTATTTCTAGAAGATATTATGACCATATAGAAGCTCCTTCATTTGGTTGTGTTATTTCTTTTGCTGGTTATAGCAATGACTTATACTGTTGTTGTTACTCTCTGTCAATCTATAGATGTTACTACAGATATATAATAGGAAATCGAAGAAAAAATTATTGATAAGATAAGAAGAAATATATCAATCAATCCCTTCATACGGGGTTTGATTTCCTGATAAAATGCCAAATACTTCAAACACTCATTTGCTGTACCTATTTACCGTGTGTAGGCAGACGATCAAAGATATTGCTCGAGATACTTTCAAAATATTCCACTATTCCGTTCTTTTTATCCGTATAAGACCACGAAAATAATTTAACTCTTAAAGGCCTGTACCGAATGAAACCGCATGAGCAAAACACTTTTGAAGTGTATAAAACAACACTACGATTACATCACATTAAAACTTAATCTTTAGTCGAATACATTATATCTTAAAATGAGATGGGATTATCATGCTGGAATGACTTTGATCATAGGTAAATATAGGGATTAAATAAAAGTAATATTAACAACATATGGTCGCTTAGAATATTGGATCTATGGTTCAACTCAGTTTCTGAATCTAGGAGAAGATAATACATACAAAATATAAAGGCGAAACAGGAAATTCTTGACCGACAGTATATACTCAAAATTGTCATCATGTAGGACACTGGACAAGAAACTGGACAAAGCACATTATACCACCTCCACTCGAGCATTCCCGCCTCACTCAGCTCTTCGTCTTGCATAATCTATATTACGTCCCGCCCCATTCCCCAACCAGGTCCAGCACTAACCACTTCTCCATTACAATCCTTCATCCCCTAGAACGATATCCCTCTGGAATATAATCCTACATCAACAGCATCAACCTCTTTGGTCTTGGAGCCTTGTAAAAGACAAGGAACGGAGCCACTTACTCCAGGGCGAGTAAATATCTCCCTGCATGAGTTGACCTACACTAATTTAAACTAAACAACAGCAACATAAATCTATCGGTCTCACAGGGTTTATAAGGGTCATTTTCACAGCCCCCTTCTTTTAGACCTAACACATGTCTTTCCTGCAAAGATACCGCACCAGATAATATATTAGTTTTTTGGAAATATTTTAGCTGTGTATATATTTCTGTACATAAAAATATAATATATGTTTGGGTTTTGTAAATTTTCTTTTTGTTTTAACCTGAAGTTGGAAGCCATTTTGCGAGAGTTTTCAAAAGCTGAGATTTCAGAAAATGTATGTTTTCTAATTAAAAGAAAAATAGAGAATAAATTAATAAAAACAACTAAAATTAAACAAAGATTAATAAATAAAGAAGGAAAAACAAAGAATTTTATAAATATAACTGAATCTGAAATACAAAAGCACACAAAGAAATAGGTTAAAAAATAACTACTACTACTACTACCACTACTACTGCTGCTGCTGATGATGATGATGATGATGATGATGATGCTACTGCTGCTTCTACTACTACTACTACTATTACCAAGAAAAGAAGAATATGATGGAGAAAAAGAGAAAAAAATATCAAAACGAATATAATTCACAAATCTATATAGCTACTTTATATACATTCATACATATATACATATATATTCATATATACATACATAAATATATATGCATATATATGTCTATATATATATATATGTATGTACATATAACATTCAAGGTTAGGTAGTAGTAATAGTAGTAGTAGTAGTAGTAGTAGTAGTAGTAGTAGTAGTAGTAGTAGTAGTAGTAGTAGTAGTAGTAGTTTGGTGCTGGTGCTGGTGGCGATGGTGGTGCTGGGGCTGGTGTGGGTGCTGCTGCTAATGGTGGTGGTGCTGGTGCTGCTGCTAATGGTGCTGGTGCTGGTGCTGCTGGTACTGGTGATGCTGTTGGTAGTGGTGCTGGTGATGCTGCTGCTGCGTGTGCTGCTGGAGGTGCTGGTGGAGGTGGTGGTGGTGCTGGTGGGTATTTGTGCTTGCGGAGGACATTTTTACAAATATTTTTCTCTTAAACTATTTCTCTTATTTTTCTTAGCTTAATCATTCATCTTGTTCGTTATTCTTTTTGTGTGTTTCGTTTTGTTCTAGCTTTTGTTTATTGTTTGTTTTGTTTTGTTTTGTTTATTGTTTGTTTGTTTTGTTTGTTTGTTTTGTCGTCTACCATCTGATAAAAACTACATAACACTGCAATATATGAGAACAAATAAGAGAAGTTTACGAGAAACATTTCTCGTCAAAACAGTACACCGTTTACTTTATAGCTGTACCCCTGGCACTAACTCTACATTATCCAACTTCTCTTTTCCATTCTTTGCATGGCTAGCGAGTTTGTGAGTGCCGTGGAGTTTTATGATGCACAGACATGCACTGAGTCTTTGAAATTTTCAGAAAGTTCTGGACACTTACGGTGTGTTGTCGCCCTTTGTGATTTGCCTTTGATTCTTTGAAGGTCGATAAATAATATACCAGTCTACTACTAGAGTCAGTTCTTCCTCCTCTCGCTCTTTCACTGTGTTAGGACCGGGAGAAGCAATGGCTCCACTAGGTTTAACCCTTTAGCATTTACATTACTCTATATTTACAATTGTATTTTCGTAGTAAAGGCTTTATCTGACATAGTCTCTCACAAAATAAAGAAACTATGAAATTTTGATATTATTCATTTTATGGACAATACTTTAACGTAAATTTGAGCGGCCAGTTACGACCGGTTTGAACAGTAAGAGGTGAGAGAATTCTGACCTGATACGGCCAGTTTAAATGCTAAAGGATTAAAATATCAGGAGTTAAGGACTATTTGTTTTAATTTTACAATGTATCTGTCGGTTCT
>OZ024755.1:6707047-6729547 GCA_964016885.1 Eledone cirrhosa
TTTTCCTTTTTTTTTCTTTTCATTTTTTCTTTTAACATATTTGTAGAATTAAATTGTTCAATATATCCACACCATCACTCACTACAGCTTTCCCTTTAGACGATATGAAGTAGTTTGAGGGAAGATTTGACTCCTAAATATAATAGGTTGAGCAACCTTGAAGAAGCTCCCTCGTTGGTTCACATTCTTTCTTTTCTTGTTTTTGTGGTAACACTGATTAGATTAGAAGCGTGTGTTGCTTTTATCGCTAATGGTATTCCTGATACTCGTATTGATTTTTATTTCACTCATAGTTGATGAAACCAAAGAAAAAAAATACTTTGCTGAAAATAAAAACAAAACTAATTAAAATGAAGTCCTACATTATCCGAAATAAGTTCTATTTGTTGAATTTAAACAAATTGGCCACAAGAGAAGACCGTCTACAATACTATACTCCTCATATACGAAGCTCTATAGCTTAGTGGTTAGGGTATTTGACTCACAATCATAACATCATGATTTCGAGTCCCGCTAGTATGTTTTTTTCCCTAAGCGTTACAATTGATTTCATGTAGGTATATGTATGTATATATATATGTATGTATATATATATATATATGTCTGTATATATATTTTTATCTAAAGACATGTTTTCCAAATCCAACCCAGCCGTCCCCTCAATCTATCTTAATTCTCATTCTTTCTTCTGGTGAAGGACTAGCGTCCGAAACGTTAAGTCCCTCTTCCTGCTATATCAAGAGTTAACCTTATATATCCCTTCCATATACTGTACCGATTGTGTTGTTATTTCTGTTTACCTTTTACATACATATATATATATATATGTATATATATGTATGTATATATATGTATATATATATATTTATAGATATATATATATATGTGTATGTATATATATATATATATATATATATATATATATATATATAAATGTTGGCTTCTACAGGACTGGAACTGTTTCATTCGGGAGAAATCATCAGGAAATCCGACTGAAACAGTTCTAGTCCTGAAGAAGCCATTTCTATATTAAATATTTATACTCTGCTATGTATTGAGTACCTTACTTACTGTGGTTACCCCCGATTGAACCCGGGATAACTTATCTATATATATATGTGTGTGTGTGTGTGTGTGTGTGTGTGTGTGTGTGTGTGTGTGTGTGTGTGTGTGTGTGTGTGTGTGTGTGTGTGTGTGTATAAGTTTAAATAGAAGAATTAAAATCCTCAATTCAAAAGATTTGGTCGAAATAACGAATAAAGAATAAACTAGAGTGTTTAACTGGTGCGTAGATTTAAATAGAGCCATTGTCCAAAGTTCACAGTCGCTGAGCAGAAGTGAGAAACTACAAATAATAAAACGACATTATTAGTACTAAAAACTGTTTCTTCTAATTTATTAATTTAACGGGTCACCACAAATTGTTGGAACACAATGAGCAACAATGACGATGTTCAGCTGTTAATTAAAACTTTTTATTCTCTTGGTTTCAACAACATATATATATATATATATATATATATATATATATATATATATATGCAGAAGTTATATTTAATTTGTTGGGATTCCAACAAACTTAAAAGTTTATAACTGATATAGAACACTCAACAGTTTACTGGAGTAAATATTCAATATATTAATAAATGGAAACTATATTTATAAAACCATAATTATGTTATTATATATATTTCAAGGGCAACCAAGGCAATCTTGGTGCGCTTTCATCAGATAAAATACAAAATTTGTTTTATAAATAGTGACATGACCGTGGAAAACAACCTTGACGGTTGAAAATTCGCTGGATAGTCATATATATATATATATATATATATATATATATATATATAACAAAGAGCGGGTGGTGAGATACCAGGGGGACCATGACGCTATACTAGAGTAGTAGAGTGGGTAATAGGAACAGAGTCAGGACCCCGACGAAGACTAAAATCCAAAGAGGGCTCGATAAGAATAAATATATATCAAATATATAAGAACCGTAGAGCAAAGATTTATTAAAATAACAGATTAAAGTTTAAGCAAAGAATCGCTGCTTTCACTCTTAACGGGATCTTCTGAAACGCGTTTCAGAAGATCCCGTTAAGGGTGAAAGCAGCGATTCTTTGCTTAAACTTTAATCTGTTATTTTAATAAATATATATATATATATGACTACCATGACTGGATCTTAACCATCTACTATGTCAGGGTATGTCATGTATCATCTTATTTTATCTGATGAGGACGTACTGTTGAAGTTAACTCAGTACCTCTGAAATATGTATAATAAAATATACTTGATCACAATAATATCGAATTAATATTAATAACTCCGGAAAACCATATCTGTTGAGTGCTTCCAATCTATTGTAAAACTCATTCTTTAATTTATTCATTGAACCTTGTTTAACCTTTAAATATATATATATATATATATATATATATATATATATATATCCCTCCGTCGAAGATAATAATATCTACCCTCCGATAAATGGATACCCACGATAAGCAGCTGCCAAACTATTTGCTGTATGTCTTGTTTCATTTGAATTAGTTTAAATGACATATCGATTGTTTGGCGTACACAACTAAATAACAATTGTTGCTTGGTGACAACAGACAGAAGACAATTGCTTCTATTGGTTCCAGTAAACTTCAACTATACATACACGTCTATAATATTAGTCCTATGACTACATAGAAGAGAAGTCATTACGTTTTATTTCATATCATAAAACCGAAAGGAAAAATATTGACAGCTGCACAGCTACATTCACACAAGATATATTATAAATTGAACAGCAAATTTATGAAACAAACTTTGAGGAAATAAGCACCAGTTTTATGAGACACTCTAGTTCGTAGAAAGGATTGCGATTTTTGGTGTGATTTTTATCATCTCTCGCCTACGTTCCTCCATAGACAATGAACTTACGTATACACATATACGTACCCTAACATACACACATACCCCAAACCACAAGCATACACACCAACGTATAAGTGTACATATATATACATACATACATACATACATACATACATACATACATACATACATACATACATACATACGTACATACATACGTACATACATACATACATACGTACGTACATACATATATATATATGTGTGTGTGTGTGTGTGTGTGTGTGTGTGTGTGTGTGTGTGTGTGTGTGTGTGTGTGTGTGTGTGTAGACAGACGTGGAAGATCGAGAATGAAAGATAATGATGGCAGAAAAACACATATATATACATACATACATACATACATACATACATACATACATACATACATACATACATACGTCTTTATATGTATTATTTCTAATTTAACGTGCCTAACTTATACTAGAGGGTAGATAAGATTTATTAAAACATTTATATATTCTATAATCATAATTCTGCTCTCAATATATGATTCAGTTAAAGATATCAGCTAATTCGAAGGTTTTCCAGTTCAATATCTATCTAATATTGCCCACTCCCATTATTTTACCTCCTGCTACTAGGTCATTGAGCCTGTTGTTTATCAGGAGACCCAAGGGTAGACACTGTGCAAGATGGTTGGATAACATCCATGATCTTCGCTTGTCTCGCTTGGGGATCCAGCCCGATCAATTGGAGATAGTTTCTTCCGACAGGTCCCACAGGAAGGCGTGCTAGAGATCTCTGTCCCACCACCCACCCAGGAATAAGAAAGAAAAGAAGACAAAGAAGAATACCACTGTATTTTTTTCTAACTCTCTGCACTTTGAGTTCAAATCCCATCTGCTACTGGAACCAGCAGATAGTATCAGCGTTGGAAATACTAATGGGACCCTTAACACTCACACATACACGAGCAAACAAGAAGCAATGTGGGAAACTTTACAACTCGGGACCGTTACCTACCAAACGCTTACCTTATATAATAATGATAATAATGATAATAACGAAATTATTGTGTACAGTGCTCGGGTGCACTACAACTCATCAAAAGTGCATGTATAGTACATAGAATAATATATACAAATGTCAGGGAAGTGAATAGTGTATGAGTCATGATATACATGTGTGCATGTGTATGGAGGGGGCATATTAGGTGTAGTGTTGGCAAATCTCAGGAAGCATGGAGGTTTTAAAGGATGATCACTTACTCTTGTAAAACACCGTAACTTTTGTTGGTATACATATTTTGCCCAATGAAAAAGAAAATTGTGACGTAGTATAGAACCATGACCTCCCACCCTCTGGTCTTGGCTTGCCAATGTATTTGTTTCCTTGACGAAAATGTTTTGTGAGAGACTAATAGCCCCCTATGCTTGCAATTATCTTCTCACAATGTCACGATGTTGCCCAAGAGAAAGTCAGATCAACTTGTTACCCAGTGCCGTCGCAAGATGGGTTGTTTTTTTTTCATCTGAATGAATTGGATCAACGAGAGTTATAGTATCTCGTTCGTGGATCCAGCGTTCCACCCGTTTCAGTAATTGAACTCTGAAACTTACGTTTGTGCGACCAACAACTTAACTATTAAACCGTGTCTTCATTATCCAGTCTGGAGTATTCACTAAAACTTAAAGAAATAATTTATTTTCCATAAAAATTCAAACAAAAATATATAAAGAGGGTTTGGGGAGTAAAAAGACTAAACTAATGCATTATTCAAGAAAATTAATATAAATTTAATTAATTTTTTTAATTATTTACGCTTTTTACTATGTTGAATTTTGTTGTTTATTTATATATATATATATATGTGTGTGTGTGTGTATATATATATACATATATATATTTTTTTTTTTTTTTTGTTCGCTGAACAATATTTATTGGCAAAAAAAATATATAGCAAAGATCATTACTAGCTTCTTTATAACATAGATCGAATGTGTTTGAATTTTACAGATATGCATTTATTTATTTATTTATTCATTCATTTATTTATCTATTTACATATTTATTTGTTCATTTATATATTTATTTATTTATCTATTTATCTATTTATTTATTTATTTATTTATTTATGTGTCTATTTCTATATTTATTTGTGTTTTCATTTATTTATGTGTATCAGATTTGACTCTGCACTGCTCTGTGTGTAGCAAGACAAACGAATTTGAGAAATGCTTCCTTGACTTTCTTAGTATATTATCCCATCAGCAAAGAACGTCTCAAGTCGCTAGAGGAAGTAACTGGAATTTATTTGGTTCGTTGGTAAAGAGAGTCAGGATAAAAATAAACAATCACTTACACACAGAGACACACACAGACACACACACATGTATATATATATATATATATATATATATATATATATAACGAAGGAGTTGTGGTAAGGAACCAGATAGACCATAACGCACCAGAGTACTCAATACTTAGGGTAGTAGAGTGGGTAATAGGAGAAAGTATGACCTCGACGGCAGAGCTCAAGCCGTTTTGAAACGGCTTGAGCTCTGCCGTCGGGATCATACTTTCTCCTATATATATATATACTGTATATATTATATATGTGTGATTTATATATATATATATATATATATATATATATATATATATATATATATATATATATATATATATATATATATATATATATATGTTTATATACATACATATATATATATGTTTATATATATATAACATTATTTTTTCTTTCACATTGACTTATTATGCTCCACATTACGCCCCTTTTTTTCTTTTTTTCTTTTTTCTTTTCACTTCATAAACCTTGTTTGTAAATATCATTATTCTTTCTGCGCCATTTCTTTAACATGTCCAACACCACCATTCTACACCAATACATATTATTATCATTTGATAATGCATAAAAATGCTGAAACCGGTAATAGACAATTATTAAATATATAAAGAAATAAAGAAATAAATGCCATTGTTAATTAATAAATAAATCAACTAATACCTTAACACTTCACACAAAGTAAAATATTTCGTTTTAATCATTTTCTAACCCAGAAAAAAGAGAGAAAGAAATAAAAAGGGAAACAAATATATTTTTCTTCATAATAATCGTCTTTTTCTCCCTGTTTTCATATATATATATATATATATATATATATATATATATATATATATATATTATATGTGTGCATGGAATATCGGCTCCCGTTTTGAAGGGTTAGGATATAATTGCTATAGAGTTATATAACACAAAGCATCAACGTGAAAATGTAGAATTTTGTTCAAGATCGTAACACACCGCCCAGCCAGAAATCGATCCTACATTATTTTCGTGTATACAATACAATATTGTTTCTCCTTTTGGCACAACGCTAGCAATTATCCCAGTGTATTATTGGTACTTTATTTTATCGATCGCGTAAGGATGAAAGGCAAAGTTAACCTCGGCGGGATTTCAACTCAGGTATTAAAGAGACGTAACTCTATGTTGTAAAACATGGCGTCCGATCCTCTACGTATACAATACAATACGTTAACCAGTACACCATACGTATTCTATAAGACTGATATGAAAAGTGTATATTTGTGTTATTTTTTTTAAATATTGTCTCTGCTTCTTGTCGGATTTCTGCTTGCTATGGCGTTTTTGTTAGTATGCCATCATTACTTCGTTTTGATTTACTCATTCTGTCTTTGTTTCTTTTATATTCTTGTGTTTATTTTATATCAATTGATTTGATTTTATTTGTTATTCCTTCTCGTCTACACAAATCTCATTCTGCTTGATGTGTTACAAATCTTTTTACCTCCATTTCTACTTTTTCGTTGTCTAACGCCAGTAAATATGGCAAAATTGCCAATTTTTTTTTTTTTTTCTCATTATCTTAATTTCTATTGATTTTTAAAAATTTTAGTGAAAAAGTTTTCGAGTTTTGCAAATATTTTTACTATGTTTTTAATATTTCTAATATTTATCTATTTTGATAATTATTTTAATTATTATAGTTTATTTTTGTAGTAAAAATTTCAGTTGTTGTCATTTCAAGATTTTTCCGCATGTTCCTATCAGACTTATAATTCTCTATCATTCGTGCATCACGCCATTTCGCTTTTCTTTCTTGTTCATTCCATCTTCTTAATTTTAATATTAGTGTAAATAGGTTTGACCCCATAGTAAGTGAAAAGTGAGGTGGTATATATATATGTGTATGTGAGTATATATGTATGTGTGTCAGTATATGTGCAAGTTTGTATGTGTGTGTGTTTGTGAAACATATCAGTTGAATTTATACTAGAAAAATAAGGTAACGTGCTGAAATTCCAAGACTAAGACAATGACATACTCATATTCTTATACATATATTCATATACGCGTACATACATACACACACACACACACACACACACACACATATATATATATATATATATATATATATATATATATAAGTGTATCCCGGGTTCAATCGGGGGTAACCACAGTAAGTAAGGTACTCAATACATAGCAGAGTATAAATATTTAATATAGAAAGGCTTATGAACAAAGAAAGTGTGGTACGGAATCTGGTGGACCATAACTCACCAGAGTACTCGATACTTAGGGTAGTAGAGTGGGAAATAGGAAAAGATTCAGGACCCCGACGATTGAGATCCGGCAGTTTCGACAGCTAGATCCGAAATGTCGAAACGGCCGGAGCTCAGCCGTCGGGGTCCTGACTCTTTTCCTATATATATGTGTGTGTGTGTGTGTATGTAAAAGGTAAATAGAAATAAGAACACAATCGGTACAGTATATGGAAGGAATATATTAGTTTAACGCTTGATATAGCAGAGAAAGAGGGTCTTAACGTTATCGAATGGCGTGTTTTATGTACTGATGTACATAAATCAGTCTAACATTAACTGAATGAGCACTCAATACACGTTTTGATGTTTATCTCTGTGTGTATGTGTAACTGTAACATCTCTCTCTCTCTCTCTCTCTCTCTCTCTCTCTCTCTCTCTCTCTCTCTCTCTCTCTCTCTCTCTCTCTCTCTCTCTCTCTCTCTCTCACGCACACACAATCTCTCTCTCTCTCTATATATATATATATATCGATGAGCCGGTACAACACAGAGTTAATGGTTTGGGTTTTAGGCTGCTGGTTGCAGTTAGTGTTTAGAATTAGGTGAAAACAGTGGTTGGAATTGTATTTATTGGATATGATTTATATATTATTGATTAGGGTTAGAAATACTATGTTTCAATAATTAGGTTTTCTTCTGATTTTGTTTGGGTGTGATCAGTCCCGTTGCTGACCAGGGGCCAAACAACATAAACTGCCAATTGACAACTAATTTGTATATAAAGTCAGGTTTAGGGTAATATTTTTTTAATCAGTAGGATTTCAGGATTTGGGCTTAGCGAGTTTAGGGTTTTAGGGGTCATTGCTTGAACTTATTTTGGTTGTCCACACAGGTTTGGTTTTTGTCTCTATAATTACCCTCACAAAGGTTTGATCAAACTTGACTTTGAGTCTATGGTATAGACATTTAAATATAAGTTTGAAGGTAAAGGCAGCAGAGAGGAATTCCAGCTATATTTTGTCAACAAAATCTTCATACGGTTTAAATATACAAGTCTCTGATATCTAAATGACTAAATGTCAGCAGAAGGGCACCCAGGAATCATGATCTGGATATTACCCTGCAATTTAGAATGCAAGAAATACTTGTTTGAGAGCGGTTTCTTCTCTGAAGACCTTCTGCTGTCCAGCTCTCATGAGAGTTTCTTATCTGAAGACCTTCTACTGTCCAGCTCTCATGAGAGTTTCTTCTCTGAAGACCTTCTACTGTCCAGCTCTCATGAGAGTTTCTTCTCTGAAGACCTTCTGCTGTCCAGCTCTCATGAGAGTTTCTTATCTGAAGATCTTCTGATGTCCAACTCTCATGAGAGTTTCTTACCATTGTTTTATTGTGTCTGTTTTTGTTTCCAAATATATAATTCATTTGCGTTTTTACTATTTCCTTCCTTAAGTTATACTGGTTTAAGTTAAGGGGCAAAGCACTTGCGTCAGTCTGAAGAAGAGTCTTCTTTGAAGACCTGCTGCTGTCCAGCTCTCCTGTGAGTTTCTTACCACATATATTCACGGTAAGAGTGAATCCCAAATCACATAAATGTGAAGAAAACTTCTAAACTGCACAGCAATATCTGAACCCATTTTTATACAGTAAGGTGTAAATTGATAGAGATTTGGCTGTTTTTTCTAGCATATCAAACTATCAAGTAGAAGTTCTTTTGTTGGTTAGAATGATAGACAATATTTCCAGAAATTTAAAACCTCGATGGGGACAACTTTATTTTATTTTCTCCATAAAGCAAGTACCAATAAAAACAAACACTTCTTTAACGATTTTTACATTGTGATTATTCAAAGAATATTATTATTACTTATTAAAGAATTCCCCTAAGGTTAGCTTTGCCTTTCATATTTATTAGGTTGAGAAAATAAATTACCAGTAAAGCACTGGGATCGATTTAATCATATCACCCCACTCAAATGATAGGGTGAAGACCCTTACAGATGTAAAACTAACTTGCTATCAGATGCTACGAGGAACCCTGTATCTCTCCTATACGATAGCGTCTTCTTTTTCGTCTTGAAGGGTCTTCACCCTATTTTATAAACTAGTTTATAACATCTCTTTGTATGAACACACCACTCTTTACACTAACTTTATCCCTTCAGCACTTCGTAAAAGTCCAAGAGATCGACTAAGTATACATTATATAATATAATTGAAATTTGTCGAATAAAGAGTTTTCATTCCAGTTAAATAATAGCTATTATTGGTCAAAGGAAAGTAACTGAAACTCTACTGTTTAAAATAGTTATGTTGCATGAATTATTTCCCTTGCTAAAAGTCTGTAATTAAAATTTCATCGATTCCTTCATGGAATCCTCAACAAACGCCTGTACAATAATATATTTATACACACACACATACAACTCTACGAGTATGAAGTCTCCCATTAGTAAATGTGTTCTAATTTTAAGGGAAAACTATATGATTTCCTGCTGTAGTATGTAATTGTGAAAGTGTGTGTGTGTCTTTATTCTTATATTTGACTAATTTTTATTTTCTAATTTGTTCTTATCTATTCTTTTTCTTTATAACACTTGCTGAACAGAAATAGTTTGTTGCAAAAACATTTAAATTCTGTATTGTAAGAGTGAGCCCCCTTTAACTAGATGTAACATGTAACATAAATATCCGAATTTTATCTTTCTATATGTGACACATATAGACACAGCAGAGGTTCTCTCTCCGTATGAGTTGGATTAGCTAGTAATAGCATATAAATTGTTTCTAGGTACAAGGCCCGAAATTTTAGGTAAATGCTTAGTTGATTAAACTTAGATATTTCAAAACCTAAATATAGAGATATTCTACAATGTAGTTAGGTAGCGAATTAACTGAGTCGTTAGAACGTCAGATAGAATACTTTATGTCGTACGTTCCGACTCTCTGCTCAATGAGTTCAAATCCCGTCGAAGTCAACTTTCCCTTTCATCCTTTAGAGGTCGATAAAAAGAAGTACCAGTCTAGTACTGGGGTCGATTCTTCCTCTATATCTCTTTCTCATTTCTTCTCTCTCTCACTTTCTATCTTTCTCTGGAAGAAATCTACTGTACTCAGGCCTGGAGAGGGGAAGGGCTCGTCTAGGCTTTAAAATGTTCAAGAAACGTTGAATATCAATACGGCACCCCTACGACTCAGGAGTTATGGGGCCATACCATACCATACCATACTACCAGAGACTGGATTAGATTCCAGCATTCTTGATAAGATCTAATGTATCGCTTAGTCTTCATGTCTCGGTTCTTTTTAAATCTGTGAATCAGGAGTAACTAAATATTATGTCCACAACTAACATATTTAGTCTACTTTAAACTTTAGTCTACTTCAAACATTAGTCTACTTCAAACTTTAGTCTACTTTAAACTTTAGTCTACTTCAAACTTTAGTCTACTTCAAACTTTAGTCTACTTCAAACTTTAGTCTACTTTAAACTTTAGTCTACTTCAAACTTTAGTCTACTTCAAACTTTAGTTTACTTCAAACTTTAGTCTACTTCAAACTTTAGTTTACTTCAAACTTTAGTCTACTTCAAACTTTAGTCTACTTCAAACTTTAGTCTACTTCAAACTTTAGTCTACTTTAAACTTTAGTCTACTTCAAACTTTAGTCTACTTCAAACTTTAGTTTACTTCAAACTTTAGTCTACTTCAAACTTTAGTCTACTTCAAACTTTAGTTTACTTCAAACTTTAGTCTACTTCAAACTTTAGTCTACTTCAAACTTTAGTCTACTTCAAACTTTAGTCTACTTCAAACTTTAGTCTACTTTAAACTTTAGTCTACCTCAAACTTTAGTTTACTTTGAACTTTAGTCTACTTCAAACTTTAGTCTACTTCAAACTTTAGTCTACTTCAAACTTTAGTCTACTTTAAACTTTAGTCTACTTCAAACTTTAGTCTACTTCAAACTTTAGTTTACTTCAAACTTTAGTCTACTTCAAACTTTAGTCTACTTCAAACTTTAGTCTACTTCAAACTTTAGTCTACTTTAAACTTTAGTCTACTTCAAACTTTAGTCTACTTCAAACTTTAGTTTACTTCAAACTTTAGTCTACTTCAAACTTTAGTCTACTTCAAACTTTAGTCTACTTTAAACTTTAGTCTACTTCAAACTTTAGTTTACTTCAAACTTTAGTCTACTTCAAACTTTAGTCTACTTCAAACTTTGGTCTACTTCAAACTTTAGTCTACTTCAAACTTTAGTCTACTTCAAACTTTAGTCTACTTCAAACTTTAGTCTACTTCAAACTTTGGTCTACTTCAAACTTTAGTCTACTTCAAACTTTAGTTTACTTCAAACTTTAGTCTACTTCAAAGTTTAGTCTACTTCAAAGTTTAGTCTACTTTAAACTTTAGTCTACTTCAAACATACATTCTACAATGTAGTTAAATAAAGACAACAATGTAGTTAAGAAAACTGATATTAATTTTTTTATTTCATACAAAAAAACAATGTTAGGTTCAGTCAATATTATCTTCTATCCAGTTTAAGAAATACCGCACATCAGTGTACACACCGGGAGAATAAGCTCGAGCACAGCCCCTGCCATAAGATACAATCCCTGTTAATACCCAACGGTTGTTTGATGGGCATACCAAGGGTCCTCCAGAATCGCCCTGTAAAATATACAAAGGAAAGTAATATTAGTAATATGTTAAAACAGTTATATCATAGTGGGGTAATAGTTTGATCTTAACAGTGATAAAACAGTTATATCATAGTGGAGTCATAATGACAGCTATATCATAGTGGAGTCATAATCACAGCTATATTATAGTGGTGTCATAAAGACAGCTATATCATAGTGGTGTCATAAAGACAGCTATATTATAGTGGTGTCATAAAGACAGCTATATTATAGTGGTGTCATAAAGACAGCTATATCATAGTGGTGTCATAAAGACAGCTATATCATAGTGGTGTCATAAAGACAGCTATATCATAGTGGAGTCATAATGACAGCTATATCATAGTGGAGTCATAATCACAGCTATATTATAGTGGTGTCATAAAGACAGCTATATTATAGTGGTGTCATAAAGACAGCTATATCATAGTGGTGTCATAAAGACAGCTATATCATAGTGGTGTCATAAAGACAGCAATATCATAGTGGTGTCATAAAGACAGCTATATCATAGTGGTGTCATAAAGACAGCTATATTATAGTGGTGTCATAAAGACAGCAATATCATAGTGGTGTCATAATGACAGCTATATTATAGTGGTGTCATAAAGACAGCAATATCATAGTGGTGTCATAAAGACAGCTATATCATAGTGGTGTCATAAAGACAGCTATATCATAGTGGTGTCATAATGACAGCTATATCATAGTGGTGTCATAATGACAGCTATATTATAGTGGTGTCATAAAGACAGCTATATCATAGTGGTGTCATAAAGACAGCTATATCATAGTGGTGTCATAAAGACAGCTATATCATAGTGGTGTCATAATGACACCTATATCATAGTGGTGTCATAAAGACAGCTATATCATAGTGGTGTCATAATGACAGCTATATCATAGTGGTGTCATAATGACAGCTATATTATAGTGGTGTCATAAAGACAGCTATATTATAGTGGTGCCATAAAGACAGCTATATTATAGTGGTGTCATAAAGACAGCTATATCACAGTGGTGTCATAAAGACAGCTATATCATAGTGGTGTCATAAAGACAGCTATATCATAGTGGTGTCATAATGACAGCTATATCATAGTGGTGTCATAATGACAGCTATATCATAGTGGTGTCATAAAGACAGCTATATCATAGTGGTGTCATAAAGACAACTATATTATAGTGGTGTCATAAAGACAGCTATATCATAGTGGTGTCATAATGACAGCTATATCATAGTGGTGTCATAATGACAGCTATATCATAGTGGTGTCATAAAGACAGCTATATCATAGTGGTGTCATAAAGACAGCTATATCATAGTGGTGTCATAAAGACAGCTATATTATAGTGGTGTCATAAAGACAGCTATATCATAGTGGTGTCATAAAGACAGCTATATCATAGTGGTGTCATAAAGACAACTATATCATAGTGGTGTCATAAAGACAGCTATATCATAGTGGTGTCATAAAGACAGCTATATTATAGTGGTGTCATAAAGACAGCTATATCATAGTGGTGTCATAAAGACAGCTATATCATAGTGGTGTCATAAACACAGCTATATCATAGTGGTTTCATAAAGACAGCTATATCATAGTGGTGTCATAAAGACAGCTATATCATAGTGGTGTCATAAAGACAGCTATATCATAGTGGTGTCATAAAGACAGCTATATCATAGTGGTGTCATAAAGACAGCTATATCACAGTGGTGTCATAAAGACAGCTATATCATAGTGGTGTCATAAAGACAGCTATATCATAGTGGTGTCATAGACTAACATTGACACGACAGTTCTGTCATAGTTTGGATGATGGTGATGGTGATGAGGATGTTAATGATGATGATAATGATGATGATGATGGTGATGAGGATGATGATGGTGATGATGATGATTTTTATGATGGCAATGATGATGATGTTGATGATGATGATGATGATGATGGTGATAATGATGTTATTGATGATAATATTGATGATGACAACCATGAGGATAATGATGAATATGAGGATGATGATGATATTGATAATATTGATGATGATGATGATGATGATGATGGTGATGGCAGAGGTGATAATGATGATGATGACGATGCTGATGATAATATTGATGATGACAATGCTGATGATGATGATGATGCTGATGATAACAGTGATTTGGAAGTTTCCAACCAAGACATTATCTATTAACAACCATACAATATAAAGAAGGAGACTCAGGAAGTTACTCACACCACAAGAATCCTTGCCACCATTAATATAACCCCCACACAACATTCCAGGACTATATCCAAAAGCATATTTTTCACACATTGTATTGTTCCATATTGGAATTTTCACTTTTTGGAGGAGCCGGTGTATTTTCCCAGCTTCTTGGAGAAAGAAAATATAAAGTTATTTTATTATGTTTATTGATTTTATATAAAATTAGTTTATTTCAATAAAATAAGGTAGGGAAATATATCATTGTTGCTTTGGTGACAGGACGGTGTTGGTTGTTGAGACTGGTCATAAAATCAAGAATGTAATAACTGTTATTGTTGCTATAGTGACAGTGTTGCTTCTTCTTCTTCTTCTTCTTCTTCTTCTTCTTCTTCTTCTTCTTCTTCTTCTTCTTCTTCTTCTTCTTCTTCTTCTTCTTCTTCTTCTTCTTCTTCTTCTTCTTCTTCTTCTTCTTCTTCTTCTTCTTCTTCTTCTTCCTGAGAGGGTCGTGGAAGCAGAGTCCTCAAACATTCCCTCCAGCAGGTCCTGTCTGAAGCAACAGTCTCAAACTGATCCGACTGGGTCCTCAATTGAGACCAGCCAAACTCATGGATGTTATCCAAACATCTTGTTCACAGTCTACTCCATGGCCTCCTACAATTTGGTTTTGCTCATAAAATCTGTCCAGCAATTCTTTCCTGATACATTTTGACCACATAACTGGTCATAAATTTGAGTGTGGTAACACACTCAATTTAGAACAGTCATTGTTGCTATAGCAACAGTAGGGATTGATGAAACTGGTCATAAGATTGAGAGTGTTATAACATCCAGGTAGAGTTATCATTAGTGCTGGTGTCACATAGTGTTGTTAGTGATGTTATTTAACATTGCTCCAGTATACTCAGCTGAAAATGAGTAGTAGCAGCAATAGCTGTGGAGTTAATCCTGTGATGGACTGACATCCTGTCTGGGAGGAAGTTTTGAACTTTCAGTTGTTTCATGCCACAGAAACTGGGATAAGCGCCAACCTGGTGAGCCTCCGAGCTCGAGACAAACTTTAGACTTTTAGAACACCATGAGAAGTTAAGATTTCATAGGAGAGAGAAATAAATGAGTAAATTGGTATTGCAACCTACCAGCATCTTTTCCCCATCCACTAGCATAACAATTGTTAGTGCTTGAGAGAGGAAAATAAATGTCAGGCAAACATACAGGACTGATACAGGCTGAGAACTTGATCTTCTGCGTCAGAGTAAGTATAGCAATGTCATTTACTGAAAACACAAGTTAGACTACAGTCAACTCTTTAGAAACAAACATATAGCAGTTAATAGAATGGTTTTAATTAGCTTATATAATAATAATTGTTTCTACTTTTGGCACAAGACCAGCGATTTCCCCAGTGCATCACTGGTACTTTATTTTATCAACCTCGCAAAGGTGAAAGGCAAAGTTAACCTCGGTGGGATTTGAACTCAGAATGGCAAGGGCCCTAACTCTATGCGTCAAAGCATGGCGTCCAACCCTCTACCGATACTGCCAATCCACCACCCCTTTAGATTTTGTAATTAGCTTATATAATGATAATGAAATTTATTGTGTACAGTGCTCAGGTGTACTACAACTCATCAAAGGTGCATGTATAGTACATTAAATAATGTACAAATGTCAGGAAAGTGAACAGTGTATGAGTCATGATATACACTCATGATATACATGCATGTGTATGGAGGGAGAAATAGCAGGTGTAGTGTTGGCGAATTTCGGGAAGTATTGAGGTTTTAAAGGATCCAGTGTCCCGACAGCTAACAACTGATGCAGGGAGTTTGTTCCATGCTTCAGCAACTCTGAATGTGAAAAAATGTTTCTGAAAGTCATGGGAGCTGTGTTGTTTTCTGATTTTGTAAGCATGACCACGCAAATTTCTTTAGAACACACATACAGACACACATATACACACACATTCACACACACATATCATCATCATCATCATCAACATGTTATGTCCTTTACCATGCTAACATGGGTTATATATATATATGTAGGCAACACGGTAAAAACCTCCCAGCCCCACACTGTAAATGTGGTTGGTGTTAGGAAGGGCATCCAGCTGTAGAAAACCCGCTAGACAGTCCACGCTGTAATGTGGCCGTGTAGGCAACACGGTAAAAACCTCCCAGCCCCACACTGTAAATGTGGTTGGTGTTAGGAAGGGCATCCAACTGTAGAAAACCCGCCAGACAGTCCTATGCGAGCAAGACAACCACTCTTGCCTCAAGTGAGAAAACCCCCGTCCAAACCCATACAAGCGTGGAACATGGACGCTAAACCTGATGATGATGATGATGATGATGATTATTTCTATGTCACTGGACATAATGTATCTATATGAATACATATGTAATCATACATATGTACATACTATTTGACAGCCATTCACTTCTATGATTTCCTCCGGTCTTAGTAGGGTTTTCTTGTTCATCCTGTATGTGCCCAATATCACCCACCCCACCAAGTAAGCTTGGTGGGGTTGCTGGTTTAGCCCCCGATCACCTGACCATGTGATGATTTACATAAGTATTTACATTTGTAGAACCTTGCAATGCTCAAATGTAAAATACATAGACATGTAATAATAGTTTCTGATTTAGGCACAAGGCCAACAATTTAGGGGGAGGGGAAAGTCAATTAAATCAACTCCAGTGCGTTACTGGTACTTTATTTTATCAACCTCTTAAGGATGAAAGGCAAAATTAACCTCAGCAGGATTTGAACTCAAAACGTAAAGGGACGTAACTCAGTGCTGTGAAACAAGGTGACCAACACTCTGCCAATACTGCCAATCCACTGCCTTTGCCGTAATAATAATTGTTTCTACTTTAGGCACAAGGCCAGCAATTACCCAGTACATTACTGGTACTTTATTTTATCGACCCCGTAAGGATGAAAGGCAAAGTCAACCTCAGCAGGATTTGAACTCAAAACGTAAAGGGACGTAACTCAGTGCTGTGAAACAAGGTGACCAACACTCTGCCAATACTGCCAATCCACTGCCTTTGCCGTAATAATAATTGTTTCTACTTTAGGCACAAGGCCAGCAATTACCCAGTACATTACTGGTACTTTATTTTATCGACCCCGTAAGGATGAAAGGCAAAGTCAACCTCGGCGTTGAAAGGCAAAGTTAACTTTGCCGTAATAATAATGCTTTCAAGAAAATGACTTACATAAACTATATTGGGTCTCATTATATTGGGGGTGGATTTTCACTTCTGATACAAAGGCTCTCCTTATAAACTCCTTGTCGTTAGTTCCCATAGAAACATGGATTTCATCTGGTAATCTGTTCTCTCTGAGATATAACAATGATAATAATAATAATTGTTTCTAGTTTTGTACAAAGCCAACATTGTGAAAGGAAAGGGAAAATTATTTAAGTTAATCCCAGTACATTACTGGTACTTTATTTTATTAACCCTGTAAGAATGAAAGCCAAAGCCAACCGTGGCAGGATTTGAACATAAAGGGCTATAGCTCTATGCTGCAAAGCATGTTGTCCGATACTCTGCCAACACTGTCAATTCACTGCTCAATGATAAGGATAATAATTGTTTCTACTTTTGGCACAAGGCCAGCAATACCCAGTACATTACTGGTACTTTATTTTATCGACCCCGTAAGGATGAAAGGCAAAGTTAACCTCGGCGGGATTTGAACTCGATAATAATGATTATGGTAATGAGGCATTTTTGCTCATCACTTTCTTTGACAGCATTTAACTCTATTAATGGCGGCTTTAGTGATGAGTCTTCTCATTTTTAAGAGAGAGAGGGGTAGGGGGAGAGAGAGAGATTGTATTTTAATGTAATACTTACACGCAATGAGCAGCTGTAATCAAATGCTGGCTATCAATTAAAGATGCCCCACATATTCGGTTTCTGCTTTTGATAAATACCATCCATGGAAACTCACATTGTTTCACATCTGACCCTCCAACTATGTATGTTGTTATTTTGGGTGAGAAATACCTTCTTTGGTAACTTATTCCACATACTCTTCTTTCTGTGGAGGAATTATAGTTTCACACAAGATTTACATATTACATTCAAAGATAAATTAACTCTTTTCACATAAAAACCTCCTGAAATTATTTTATGATACAAAAACTTTTCTTTTAACCTGTTTGTTACCATTCTTGTTGACGCTAAACTCCATCAGTTGCAGACTGCGCATCAACATGAGATATTCTTCTCCACAAAGTTTGATTACCAGCAGCAAAGTGTAAAGATCAAGACCTTGCTTTTAAGGATCATTTGTTACCATATTTCTAATCCATCCATGTTTTTCAATTAATTTTGTAAATAATCAGCAATTTACAAGAATTTAGTTAAATAACTAACCATTCTATTAGGTTGGTGTTTGGTAGATAGCTTAACAAAAAATATTCTTCCATAACTTTATTTTTTATTTAAATATAGATACTTTAAAACAAGAGGTTTGTTATAGAATTGGGGCAGTTTTTGGTAGATTGATATCAAAGGGGATATAGAGAGCGAGAGAGGGGAGGTGTATGTGTATGAGACACATACACACACACTAGCATATTACCCATAAAAATGTTGGGGGTGGTTTTTTGTCTCCTTTCAGTAATTCTTAATTTTTCAATATTTTCTTCTTCCCACTTGCATTATCTCTTCTTCAGTTCCTCCTTCATTTCTCTCTCTCTCTATCTCTCTATATATCTCTCTCTCTATCTATCTCTATCTCTCTCTCTCTCTCAATCTGTCTTACTTGCTGCTGAACCCCATTTCTGTCCTTCTCACTTCTTCTTTCCTTCCCTCTGCCACCGATCTGTCTACCATATCCACCTCTTTTTATAATACTTACTTTTTCACCTCTCTCAACATAGTCATTACTCTCTCCTTCTACATTTCTGTAGGGTAACTAAAAGAAAATGGTAACCAACAGTAAAAAAAAAAAAAAAAAGACATGTGACTTGGCATTTTACAGTGTTGATTATAACTTACTTTCTGACTCTTTACATCTACAGGCATAACTAATGGCAGCAAAGGTGTTGTAAAAACATAAATAATATAATTGATGCTGAGTTTGGTAGAGTCTGTAGAAATGTCGGTTCATTTGTTTCACAGTTGGACAAGTGATGGAGTCGAAGGTACAGCAATCTGAGAAAATAGAGAATTTAGTGTCAAGACAAATAATGGATTATTTTAGTATTGTTGCTGTATAGCTCTGAGCAGGTTTATATGAACCCATAAACAATATAGACATGTGCATTTAAACTGGCTGTATCTGGCCAGAATTCTTTCCCCTTTTTGAAACCGGCCATAATCAGCAGCTCACACTGACATTAAGATATTGTTCTTAAAACGAACAATAACATCATCAATATCTCATAGACTCAATATTATGTGAGATAATTATGTGAGGTAAAGCCTTTACCATGAATATACAATAGTAAATATAGAATAATGTAAATGCTAAAGGGTTAAGGCAGCAAGGGAATACAGAGTTTCGTATTCCAGTGTCATATTTACAATTATGCAAATAGTGCAGCTAAACCAGAGTCCAACAAAATGGTTTCCCTGTTACTATAGTTAATTATAGTAAATAATTTACTTGAAAATCGAATTAGAAGCATTATGCATTAAAGCCATCATAACTTATGTAAGATGTCATAACTCATGTAATAAAGCCATCATTACTTATATAATAAAGCTGTCATAACTTATTTGAATAAGCCGCCATAACATATGGAATAAATATGTCATAAGTTATGTAATAAAATCGTCATAATGTATGTAATGAATATGTCATAACTTATGTATCAAAGATGTCATAAATTATGTAATGAAGTTGTCATAATGTATGTAATATGTCATAACTTATACGATAAAGCTACCATAACTTATGTAATAAAGATACCACATCTTAAGTGATAAAGCCATCATGACTTATCTAATAAAGATGTCAGAACTTATGTAAGATGTCAGAACTTATGTAAGATATCATAACTTATGTAAGATGACCATAAATTATGCAATAAAGATATAATAACTTATGTATTAAGCTGTCATAATTTATGTAAGAAACAATTGTAAGATAGAAAATAAATACGATTTACTTCTACATTACAAATCCACCCTGAAGCTTTCTGTTGCCCTATAATTAAGGGCTCACACATTATATAGTAACAATAGTTTGGGTGTGGAGAAGTCATTTCAAACTGTAAGATTAGTTTGTTGTTGTTGTTGTTGTTGTGGTGGTGGTGGTGGTGGTGGTAGTGGTGGTAGAATGAAAGTGGGTATCACCTCACACTTGCACCTCAAAGTTTTTCCTAACTGATAGATAAATTGATATATTTAAACAGATGACATGAGGGTGTGTATGAAGGCATATACGGTGTGTTTATGTATAATTGTTTCTACTTTTAGCACAAGGCCAGCAATTTCCCCAGTGTATTACTGGTACTTTATTTTATCGACCCCGTAAGGATGAAAGGCAAAGTTAACCTCGGCGGGATTTGAACTCAGACCATAAAGGGCCGTAACTCTTTGCTGCAAAGCATGGCATCCAACCCTCTACCGATACTGCCAACCCACTGTGTGTTTATATATAATAAACTAATAAACATACAAGACTCTCGTTATGAATTCTTTATAAGCCGTGATCATGTCACATCTATCACAGTAGCAGTGAGAATGCCAGATAGCTATCTCTAGATTTTTACACAATGCTTGAAGTATTTACACACGAGCTAAAGTATTTACACAGTGAGTGAAATATTTACACTGTTGTTGAAGTATTTACACAGTGGTGGGGTGATTTACACTGTGGTTGAAGTATTTACGCAGTGGCTGAAATATCTACACTGTGGTTGAAGTATTTACACAGTGGTGGGGGATTTACACAGTGAGTGAAATATTTACACAGTGGTGGAAGTATTTACACAGTAGTGGAGAGGTTTACACGGTGGTGGAGGGATTTACACAGTGAGTAAAATATTTACACGGTGGTGGAAGTATTTACACTGTGGTTGATGTACATACACAGAGGTTCAAGTATTTACACAGTATTTAATGTACTTACACAGAATTTGAAGAATTTACCTGAAATATTTACCTAGACCAAATTAACTATACCAAGAGAAGACAAAATTGACACCACCATACCAACCACACCAGACTGACCACACCACATCACCACACCACCACACCACACCATCCTGCCACACCACACTACCATACCACACTACCACCCCACCGCACTACCACACCACACCAACCACACCAGACTGACCACACCACATCACCACACCACCACACCACACCACACCAGACTGACCACACCACATCACCACACCACCACACCACACCATCCTACCATACCACACTACCACCCCACCGCACTACCACACCATCCTACCACACCACCACGCTACCACACCACACCACCACACCACCCTACCACATCGCACCAGCACACCACACCGCCGCACTACCACACCACCCACCATATTACCACACCACACCATCCTACCACAACACACCACCATACCACCCTACTACCACACCACCTACCACATTACCACACCATCCTACCACAGCACACAACCACACCACTCTACCACATCAAACTACCCACCTCCCAACCACACCACACTACCACACCACCATGCCACCCTACCACACCACCCTACCACACTACACCACCACACCACCACACAACCACACCACCCTACCACATCAAACTACCCACCTCCCAACCACACCACACCACACTACCACACCACCATGCCACCCTACCACACCACCCTACCAGACTACACCACCACACCACACCACCACACAACCACACCACCCTACCACATCAAACTACCACACCACCATGCCACCCTACCACACTACCACACTACACCACCGCACCACACCACCACACCACCACACCACATGAAACTATCCACCTCTCATCAATCATTACTAAATCTTACAACGGAAAGATGTCACAACAACAACAACAGCAACAACAATAACAACGACACCAGTGACAACAACAACAACAATAACAACGACACCAGTGACAACAACAATAACAACGACACCAGTACCAACAA
>OZ024755.1:6734547-6767047 GCA_964016885.1 Eledone cirrhosa
ATGTGTATGTCTGTGTATGTGTGTGTATATATATATATGTTTGTGAGTTTTTGTATATATATATATATATATATGCATATTCATGTGTGTCTGTGTATGTGTGTGTATGTGTGTGTATGTGTATCTATATATATATGTGTGTGTGTATGTATGTGTTTGAATCTGTGTGTGTATGCGTATATGTATATATATATATATATATATATATATGCGTGTGTGTTTGTGTGTGTGTGTGCAAAAAAATGTGAATATAGGTATGTATAGAATTACTCGTGTACACACGTGTTATACACTTACACACACATCTTGTTATGTTTACACAGTTAGGGAAAGGTCTAAATGAAAGGTGTAAATGAAAGACATTGAAAACAATAAAGAGAGAGAGATGGGGAGAAAGAGAGAGAGGTAGGGGAGAGAGAGATGGGGAGAGTAGAGAAAGGAGTGGGGAGATGGGGAGGGAGAGATCTAGATGGGGAGCGGGAGCGAAAGAGAGAGAGACACAGAGAGAGGAGAGAGAGAGACAGAAAGAGTGAGAGAGTGATATATATATAGAGAGAGAGAAAGTGATGCATTTATATATATATAGAGAGAGAGAGTGATATATTTATATATATATATATATAGAGAGAGAGAGAAAGTGATGCATTTATATATATATATAGAGAGAGAGTGATATATTTATATATATATATAGAGAGAGAGAGAGAGAAAGTGATGCATTTATATATATAGAGAGAGAGAGAGTGATATATTTATATATATATATATAGAGAGAGAGAGAGAGAAAGTGATGCATTTATATATATATAGAGAGAGAGAGTGATATATTTATATATATATATAGAGAGAGAGAGTGATATATTTATATATATATATATTTATATATATATTTATATATATATATATATATATATATATATATATAGAGAGAGAGAGAGAGAGAGAGAGAGAGAGAGAGAGAGAGAGAGAGAGAGAGAGAGAGAGAGAGAGAGACAGAGTAAACAGTGGAATGAGAATAAGATATTTATTTAAATATATAATTCTTTGTACGTGTCTGCAGTGGTATGTTTAAACTACATCGATGATACATTAAAAACCTTGACAATACCTATATCTAAGCATTCTCTGCCATATATGTGTGTATATATATGTGCATGTTTGAGAGTGTATGTGTATGCGTATATGTGCATGTTTCAGAGAGTGTGTGTGTGTGTGTGTACTGTTTCATTCAAAAGAAATCGTCAGGAAAGCTTTCTTGGTGATTTGTGTACATACACAGTCAAACATGCGCATATATATATATATATAGATACACATATATATATATCTATATATATATATATATATATATATATATAAACATACATATATATATATATATATATATATATATATATATATATATATATATATATATATATATATATATATATATGTATATAAACATACATATATATATATATATATATATGTATATGTATGTATGTAAAAGGTAAACAGAAATAACAACACAATCGGTACAGTATATGGAAGGCATATATTAGCTTAACGCTTGATATAGCAGGAAGAGGGTCTTAACGTTTCGGACGCTAGTCCTTCATATATATATATATATATATATATATATATATATATATATATATATATGCGCATTTTTGAGTATTTATATATATATAATGGAACAGTTTAATAAAGGTATTTCATCATCAAACTAGATGCTTCCATGGTTCATGGCACGGTCTTTTTCTTAGCTTTAGTTCCCTGTAGAAAAGTTGTTTATGAGTGGAGCTATCAGAAAGACGAACAACGTGTCCTGACCATCTTGGGCAACTAAGCATAATCATTGCTTCTCTCGAAGTTATGTTTGCTTTCTTGAAATCATCTGCATCTGTAATGAAAGATTCCCAGGATATGTTAAGGATGTTTATGAAGCACTTCTGATGGAAACTTTCCAATGAATTTATATGTCGTACATGTGTAGTCCAGGTTTCTGAGCAGTAGACAAATGAGGTCAAGACTAAAGCATGGTTTACTTAGTCTTTGTGCTCAGTTTAATTCCATGCTAATCCCAGATACACTGTGTTAGTTTCCCAAATGCATCAGATGCCTTTTGAATCCTCAAGGAAATCTCATCATCTAGTGAGCCAGTTTGAGGGAGGGTACTACTAAGCTCTATAAATTTGTTAACCACATTTAGTGTTTTGTCCTTTATAATAATATAATTGTTTCTACTTTTGGCACAATGCCAGCAATTACCCAGTACATTACTGGTACTTTATTTTATCGACCCCGTAAGGATGAAGGCAAAGTTAACCTCGGCGGGATTTGAAGTCAGATCATAAAAGGACGTAACTCTATGCTTCAAAGCAGGGCGTCCGACTCTCTACCGATACTGCCAATCCACCGCCCTATAATAATATAATAATGAATAATAATGAAATTATTGTGTACAGTGCTCAGGTGCACTACAACTCATCAAAGCTGCATGTATGGTACATAGAATAATATACAAATGTCTGGGAAGTGATTATGACTGGGAGAATGTACGGTTTTCCAGGTGATGGCTGATACACAACCCCTAGTATAATAATTGTTTCTAGTTTAGGCATAAGGCCAGTAATTTGAACGGGAGGGGAAGTCAATTAAATCGACCCAAGTGCATTACTGGTACTTTATTTCATCGACCTCGTAAGGATGAAAGGCAAAGTTAACCTCAGCGGAATTTGAAGCTCAGAACGTAACTCCTACTATAATAATTGTTTCTGCTTTTGGCACAAGGCCAGCAATTACCCCAGCACATTACTGGTACTTTATTTTATCGACCCCGTAAGGATGAAAGGCAAAGCTAACCTCGGCGGGATTTCAACTCAGAACTTAACCCCTGCTATAATAATAATAATGATAATAATTAGTTGTTTTTTTTATTTTGGTTCTTTCTAATCTCTATGAGTCATTATACTCACACCCTTTCCTATTACTATATTCTTCTCCGTATTTACATTTATATGAACACCTTAATATTTGTTTATGTATTGAGTTACAAATACGTAAATATACAAATATTGCTAATTAAATTTTATTCTCGTGTGAATATACCCTTTGCCATGGAGTAAAACATCAAAACGCCAAGAAACTAGTCATGTTCTGTGTTGGCAAAATCAATAACACAAACAATATGGTCATTGTCCGAGGGGTCCAGCCCTTCTGTCCCCATGCCCTAGGCCGAAGACCAATCACCCTTGTGGATTGTCAGTGTCGGTAGAGGGTCGGACGCTATGCTTTGCAGCAAAGAATAACGGCCCTTTTTGGTCTGAATTCAAATCCCGCCGAGGTTAACTTTGCTTTTCATCCTTACGGGGTCGATAAAATAAAGTACCAGTAATACACTGAGATAATTGCTGGCTTTGTGCCAAAAATAGGAACAATAATTATTATTTAATTTATCTTGATTTATGTTCATGTTGTTCCAACACAATTAGCAATTATAATAGTCGATTCTTCACATGCGCCTCTGTCCACTTTTTCTGTGTCCAGGGGCAATTATTCGATTTTCTCATGAATGGATCTGTGCCCCTCCCCCTGACATAAAATATATTTTACTGCCCATATATTAAGGAAGATTCTGTCAATATCAATACATTACAAGTGTAAACACCTAAAGATATATGTGTGTGTATGTTTTTTTTTTTAACATGACGGACCATGTCGTCTCTTGGGGTCACTCATTGTGACTTGAACATAAAGCAAGATAATTGTTTCTACTTTTGGCACAAGGCAGCAACATACCCAGCGCATTACTGGTACTTTATTTTAATAATAATTATTATTATTATATTATGAGTTGTTAGATCTAGTAAGTTCTTTGTTAACTTCAGTGGGAAGAATTTTAAATATTCCTAGTTAACTTGGGTTGGAGAACTTTCTCGCATTCGTATATATATTAATCTGATATTCTAATACATACATACATATATATATATATATATATATATATATATATATATATATATATATACATGAAGTTTACACTATAATAATGTATTGAGTACTTTACTTACACTACAACCAGCATCACAGCAGCATCCCTAACAATATCACCAACACCACCAACAACACCACCTCCAACAACACGCCAACAACCTCACCACCACCATCATCAACGCCAATAGCACGACACCACGACCACTAAGAAGAACAACACCACCACCATCAGCGCCACCACACCACCACACCACCACAACACCACCACCACCATTCTATGATACAACTTGGGAGGTACCAGTGTTGTTTTCAAACATACTTGCCCCTTGGCTTAAATTCATAACAGCTTTATTATTAACTCCTTTTCAAATATAAACTTCACCCTACATACATACATATATACACATATATATATTTATATACACACATACATACATACACACATACACACACACACACACACACACACACACACACACACACACACACACACACACACACACACACACACACACACACATATATATATATATATATATATATATATATATATATATATATATATATATATATATATATATATATATATTCATATATATATTCATTAGTTAAGCAAAACAAGACCACCAATTTCACAAGGAAGACATTATTAAAAGATTGTCAACATATTTTAGTTTGATGTAAGGAATGTAGAGAATAATAATAATAATAATAATAATAATAATAATAATAATAATAATAATATTAATAATAATAATGTCCGTTTACAATTGTTTCTCTACTCCATATAATATTTCTGGATCAAATGATTATATATCATTATTTATCTGGTTCAGTTGAAAATAATTAACATAGGTAAAAATAGAGCAGCTCATCGGAACTTCAAAAGGAATATAAATTAAAATAAGGAAAGAATGTTACATAAATGTAATGTTCCATATATTGGTATTTCACTATGGTGTCCTGGGTATATCAATTGTCTGCCATAGTCGAGAAGTATTCTTCTGTCGATATTCTGCATATTGCACATTGAGCACATGCCTTTACGCTTTGGCTTCTAACTAACTCACCAATCTCTGCTCTCCTATCTCCATCTCTCGCTTTAAGATTGGTTACTCTTGAACTGTGTGTATATATATATATATATATATATATATATATATATATATATATGTATGTATGTATGATTATATAAACAATGAGTTATATGGTTTGTTAGCGTGCTTATACTATTAAGACTATGCTAAGGTATGTCAATATGTTAACACCAAATATATTTTATCTGATAATTTGAGTTCAAATCCCGCCGAGGTTAACTTTGCCTTTCATTCTTACGGGGTCGATGAAATAAAGTACCAGTAATGTACTGGGTAATTGCTGGTCTTGTGTCAAAAATAGAAACAATTATATTTTATCTGATGAAAGCACACTAACATTTTGTGTCCTTGAAATACGTATAATAAAATAAATATGGTATTATAAATGATATTTTCCATTTATTAATATTGTTAATACATATATATATATATATATATATATATGAATGTATATATAGTGTATTTTGCAATACACTGTATGCTTAATTAAAAGCATTTCGAAGACCTTACGCTATTGTTTTAGAGTAGTGACAGTCTCACTTACTTTAAATGTTCACCAAACAGGGGAGATAAAGCTGTCAGGGCTCTGTTTCGTACTTTTTGGTACTTATCAAACCTAAGTACTCCACCTGTTTGCTGAAAATCATGAATGTTTTATTCTTATAGAATTCTAGTAATAATCAGAAACTGATTATACAGAGCGGTTGCCGGTCAAGCTCAAATTGAAAATTAGAATTGGCGCTCTGAAATAGCGATATATATATAAAGGTATATATAGTGTATTTTGCAATGTAAGCTTAATTAAAAGCATTTCGAAGACCTTACGCTATTGTTTACATATATATATATATATATATATATATATATATATATATATATATATATATATATATATGTACATATATATGTATGCGTATATATATATATATATAACTGTATATATATAAATTTGAAAATTGCTGTATGTATGTGTATATATATGTGTGTCGACATGTTTTAATGAGGGCTCATATATTCTAAACCATTCATGCGATTTCTTTGAAATTTTTTACAGAGCTTCTCCTTGCACAAAACCTGTACATGATCTACAAAGGCTTTCAAAAATCGATATTGGGGCCTTTGGAGACATTAAAAAATTTCGGTTATTTGTATGAATTTTCGTGATTAAGTAAGACAAGAGTTATCTTTCGTAATCAAGAGTTACCTTTCTTAATTCGGATTTTAATTTACTCTTTCTACTTGAAATAAAAAGAAATAACAATATCATTTGGTATATTTCTCAACCAGCAATTTCTAACAGATTACTAAGTTAAGTTATAGATTTGACATTGTATAATTTATCGTTTCAAGCTTGATGTTCATTTTAACTGATCTCATAACTTTTACAATATTATGCTTAAATTTATCTAAAGGATGTTTTATACATCAAAGACTTACAATTATTCTATTTTTTCGCATTGATTAGACAACGTTTCTGAAACATAATTTAATTATTAACTTACATGCCCTCTACATTTCCAACGTTCTACCGCTACATGTACTTCAAATACATTTTACAATTGAACTTTATTTTTACATTCGGTTGTGTTTCATCGTTTTTTTTCTATGTATTAAAATTTACTTTGTTTAGTTTAATGAGCTACATCGAAAGCTACTTGAACCGTCCAAAGGACGGGTAGTTTAGCTAGTATATATATATATATATATATATATATATATATATATATATATATATATATATATATATATAACGAATACAATTCAAACTAATTTTTCAGTGTAACGAAATGTTGTTCGATTTGTTTCGGTCGATCTACAGTGCTACAGCCTTACCCTGCTGGCAAAACGGCAAAGACGTTACCACAGGGAATGGCCTGAGACACGCGCTGCAAAAGCCACTCCACATCTCAGAATCCCTCCTCAAGCAGGCCGCCGTCATTACGAAGGAAATCATCGGTACAGGGGCCAAGGAGGCTAGGGTCTCTTCAGAGACCGGCGCAGAGAAGAAACGATTGCTCATGCCCCGTATTTGACTATATTCCTTCGATTTCATCTTGTACTTCTCACTCTATCTTCTGATGAACGACTAGTGTCCGAAACGTCAAAATTCTTTTACTACTCTATCAAGCGTTAAACTAATATATTTATTCATTGTACTCTGCATTGCACTATGTATATTGCAGACATACACACACATATATGTATATATATATATATGTGGGGGGGGGGGGTATTTATCTCTCTGTCTAAATATATATATATATATATATAAATATATATATATATATATATATATATATATATATATATATATATATATATATATATATATAACGAAGGAGTTGTGGTAAGGAACCAGATGGACCATAACGCACCAGAATACTCAATACATAGGGTAGTAGAGTGGATAATAGGAGAAAGTTCTGCCGTCGAGGGTCATACTTTCTCCTATATATATATATATATATATATATATGACATATCCACACATATGCCTTCATTCAAAGACTGGTGTATTTATACACACACACACACAGAGACACACACACACACATTTACACACACGTATGAGGTATATATACCATTTAAATGAGATGTATTGAAAGCTCATTTCCTCTGATAAAACAAACACTCTTATCTAAAGATCTATACACTGTTAATAGCAGCCATCCATTCAATGTATAGATTGTATGTATGTATTATGTATTATGTATGTATGTGTATGTCTGTGTATATATGTATGTGTATGTATATATGTATGTATGCAAATATGTATGCGCGTATATATATATATACATATATGTATATATATATATATATATATATATATATATATATATATATATATATATGTAAATATGTATATATATATATATGTATGTATGTAAATATGTATGTGTGTGTATATATATATATATTTGTATATATATATGTATGTATGTATGAATATGTGTATGTATGTAAGTAAATATGTGTATGTATGTATGTATGTAGGTAGGTATGTAGGTATGTAAGCGTGTATGTAGGTACACAGATATATGTGTGTATGTGTGTGTGTGTGTCTGTGTATATGTGTGTGTGTGTGTGTTTGATTTCTTCTCACAATAAAGTAAAAAGAAAACGGTCATAAACAATGGCCCCCTCTATCTCTCTCTCTCTCTCTCTCTCTCTCTCTTCCTCTCTCTCCACTCTCCCCTTAACTCTCCGCCCCTCTCTACACGTATGTACAGAGACGTGTGTAATTATATTTGTGCAGTATGTGTATATGTTTATATGCACGTGTTTGTGTATATATATATGTATATGTATATGTATATATATGTACGAGTATATAAATATATACGTGCAAACACACACACACACATATATATATATATATATATATATATGTGTGTGTGTGTGTGTGTGTGTGTGTGTGTGTGTGTGTGTGTGTGTGTGTGTGTGTGCCTATGTATGTGTATATTTGTATATGAACATGTATATAAGTATATATGAAGGTACACATACATACATACTTTCATGCACACACACACATATATATTTATATATATATATATATATATATATATATATATATACGCACTTGTATGTGTATGCGTATATATATATATATATATATATATATGCCTATGTATATGTATATACGCAAGTGTATGTATATATATACATGTGTATGTGTATGGAACATGACTCATTAATGATAAACTTACAATAACCGGACACACCCACCTAGTATGAAGACCCTACCGGTTACGGTTGTACCATCCCGTTCAATCAGGGAACATTGTTAGGGGCTAACAAACGCGCTCCTATATTCTTGTTTGTCTAATTCAATCTACCAGCCCATCCCCACCCTCAGCCAAGTCTCAACAGTGCTACGTTTATTCTTTCAGACGATGTCACAGTACCCCCAACATCTCCACCCTGGACAAAATCTCAACGTTAAGATATTTATTCTTTCAGACAGTACCTCCAATATCTCCACCCTCAGTAAAGTCTCGACAGTACCTCCAAGATCTCCACCCTCAGTAAAATCTCGACAGTACCACAACATCTCCACCCTCAGTAAAGTCTCGACAGTACCTCCAAGATCTCCACCCTCAGTAAAGTCTCGACAGTACCCAACATCTCCACCCTCAGTAAAGTCTCGACAGTACCTCCAAGATCTCCACCCTCAGTAAAGTCTCGACAGTACCCAATATCTCCACCCTCAGTAAAGTCTCGACAGTACCTCCAAGATCTCCACCCTCAGTAAGATCTCGACAGTACCACAACATCTCCACCCTCAGTAAAGTCTCGACAGTACCACAACATCTCCACACTCAGTAAAGTCTCGACAGTACCTCCAACATCTCCACCCTCAGTAAAGTCTCGACAGTACCTCCAACATCTCCACCCTCAGTAAAGTCTCGACAGTACCACAACATCTCCACCCTCAGTAAAGTCTCGACAGTACCTCCAACATCTCCACCCTCAGTAAAATTTCGACAGTACCCAACATCTCCACCCTCAGTAAAGTCTCGACAGTACCTCCAACATCTCCACCCTCAGTAAAGTCTCGACAGTACCCAACATCTCCACCCTCAGTAAAGTCTCGACAGTACCTCCAAGATCTCCACCCTCAGTAAAATCTCGACAGTACCTCCAACATCTCCACCCTCAGTAAAATTTCGAGAGTACCCAACATCTCCACCCTCAGTAAAGTCTCGACAGTACCACAACATCTCCACCCTCAGTAAAGTCTCAACAGTACCTCCAACATCTCCACACTCAGTAAAGTCTCGACAGTACCTCCAACATCTCCACCCTCAGTAAAGTCTCGACAGTACCTCCAACATCTCCACACTCAGTAAAGTCTCGACAGTACCTCCAACATCTCCACCCTCAGTAAAGTCTCGACAGTACCACAACATCTCCACCCTCAGTAAAGTCTCAACAGTACCTCCAACATCTCCACACTCAGTAAAGTCTCGACAGTACCTCCAACATCTCCACCCTCAGTAAAGTCTCGACAGTACCACAACATCTCCACCCTCAGTAAAGTCTCAACAGTACCTCCAACATCTCCACCCTCAGTAAAGTCTCGACAGTACCTCCAACATCTCCACACTCAGTAAAGTATCGACAGTACCTCCAACACCTCCACCCTCAGTAAAGTCTCAACAGTACCTCCAACATTTCCACCCTCAGTAAAGTCTCGACAGTACCTCCAACATCTCCACCCTCAGTAAAGTCTCGACAGTACCATAACATCTCCACCCTCAGTAAAGTCTCGACAGTACCTCCAACATCTCCACACTCAGTAAAGTCTCTACAGTACCTCCATCTCCACCCTCAGTAAAGTCTCGACAGTACCTCCATCTCCACCCTCAGTAAAGTCTCGACAGTACCTCCAACATCTCCACCCTCAGTAAAGTCTCGACAGTACCACAACATCTCCACCCTCAGTAAAGTCTCGACAGTACCTCCAACATCTCCACCCTCAGTAAAGTCTCAACAGTACCTCCAACATCTCCACCCTCAGTAAAGTCTCGACAGTACCTCCAACATCTCCACCCTCAGTAAAGTCTCGACAGTACCACAACATCTCCACCCTCAGTAAAGTCTCGACAGTACCTCCATCTCCACCCTCAGTAAAGTCTCAACAGTACCTCCAACATCTCCACCCTCAGTAAAGTCTCGACAGTACCTCCAACATCTCCACCCTCAGTAAAGTCTCGACATTACCTCCATCTCCACCCTCAGTAAAGTCTCGACAGTACCTCCAACATCTCCACACTCAGTAAAGTCTCGACAGTACCTCCAACATCTCCACCCTCAGTAAAGTCTCGACAGTACCTCCAACATCTCCACCCTCAGTAAAGTCTCGACAGTACCTCCAACATCTCCACCCTCAGTAAAGTCTCGACAGTACCACAACATCTCCACCCTCAGTAAAGTCTCGACAGTACCTCCATCTCCACCCTCAGTAAAGTCTCAACGTTAAGATGTGCATTCTCTCGACAATACCAGAACGACTATTTAAGTTTCTTCATACGACGACATACGAAGTCTAACTTCATTGTACGATGTTGACCAGCACAACCCCTGTCCTTGTGACACGTGAAGTATGGAAGTGTTGTGAGACAGGAGGTATGGAAGTGTTGTGAGACAGGAGGTATGGAGATGTTGTGAGACAGGAGGTATGGAGATGTTGTGAGACAGGAGGTATGGAAGTGTTGTAACACAGAAGGTATGCAGGTGTTGTGAAATAGGAGGTATGCAGGTGTTGTGAAACAGGAGGTATGGAAGTGTTGTGAGACAGGAGGTATGGAAGTGTTGTGAAACAGGAGGAATGGAGGTATTGTGAGACAGGAGGTAAGGAGCTGTTGTGAGACAGGAGGTATGGAGGTGTTGTTAGGTGTGAATCTCTGAAAACTTAAGGAATGTTAATGTATTTGTTGATTGATATTTTCTTCAAGGACATAAATAAGATAATGTTGACAACACAATAATGTGGACTTATAGCAAAGTAAGAGACATCAACTACCACACCACATAATATACTGAATAAAGTATTTTTTTTTAATTTCAGTAGTCCACCACCACCACCACCACCACCATCTCTCCTCTTTTCCACTCTCTTTCTATCTCTCCCTTCTTCTCTCTCACATTCGCATGGATATTTGAACAAAAATGAAAAGAATTGTCATAGCCTTATTCCTTTTATTGTCTGTTGATTATACACACACCACACACGTATATATAGACGAGTTGAGAGAGGAACTGTGTATTTGAGGGATAAGCTGTAGTGTGTGGGAGAGAAGACTGCATTGGTATGGACATATGATGCACATGGAGGATGACCACTGGGTAAAGAAGTGCCAAGAAATCCCAATGAAAGGAAGTTGTAATAGAAGAAGACCACGAAAATCATGGGTGGAGGTGGTGAGAGCTGACCTCAGATCGCTGAAGCTGATGGAGAAGATGACAAAGGACCGTGACAAATGGAGAGATGCTGTGCTGAATAGGACCCATCCCACTCTTGCAAACAGGAAAAAGCAGACGTAAAATGATGATGATGATATATATATATATACACGTATATATATATATTATTATATATATGTTTTTCGTGGTCTACCTCTACCACGTCTTCCTTCAACTGGCATTTCCTGGAACTTCTTCACCCATCAATCATCCTCCATGCGCATCACATGTCCATACCACTTCAGTCTCCTCTCTTGCACAATACATTCTATCCCTCTCAGACACAGTTTCTCTCTCAACACATTCATGCTGGATCGTTCACGCACATTTACACTGCACATCCAACGGAGCAGGCTTGCTTCATTTCTCTCCAGCCGTCGCATATCCTCTGTAGTTGCTGCCCATGTCTCACTACGATGCAGCATCGCGCATCTCACACTGGCATCATATAACCGGCCTTTCGTATGCAGGAGAAACCCTTCTTCGTCAGCAGAGGAAGCAGCTCCCTAAACTTCTTCCAACCAGTCCTTATTCTAGATACTATGGCCTCGGAACACCCCCCTCCCATGCTAAATAAATATATATAAATAAATAAATATAAATATATATATATATATATATATATATGTATCTATATATATATATTTATATATATTTAATTAGAAAGTGAACACAATATATAACTACTCCATTACCAAAGGTTTCAGGAACCTAGACAATATTAATATATGTCTAGATCGTTCATCAGATGTATGATGAATGATGTCAGATGTATGATGACGTATATTAATATTGTCCAGGGTCATGAAACCTTTGGTAATTGAGTAGTTATATATTGTGTTGTTCACTTTCTAATTAAATAGCTCTGTTCTATACATAGAGCACTCTTTTTTCCTTTGCTTTTTCTTCTGAATTACCTAACATATATATATGTATGACAGGCTTCATACAGTTCCTGTCTATCAATTTCACTGACTAGTCATTGATCAGTCTGGGATTATTGTCGAAGACATTTGCCAAATATGTCACAAAATAAGACTGAACCCCAAGCCATGTGTTTGTAAAACAGAGAAGAACTTAACTACACAGCTATATATATGTACCTCCTTAACCAGACAGCCTTGTCTGTACCTTCTTAACCACACAGCCATGTCTGTACCTCCTTAACCACACAGCCATGTCTGTACCTCCTTAACTACACAGCCTTATTTGTACCTCCTTAACTACACAGCCTTATTTGTACCTCCTTAACCACACAGCCATGTCTGTACCTCCTTAACCACACAGCCATATCTGTACTACATAGCCATGTCTACACATATGTCTGTATGTACTTAAAGGACAGGTGAAATATGACCCAGTTGATAACATCATTTAAATTCATTAGGTCATAAATATATTTTTCGTTTGACAAAAGTTTTCTGTAATGCCACTGGCATTTTATATCTTTTTTTTTTCTTTTTTGTCATATATCATGAGATTATGTACTTATTCTTCTATACAACTGACTCCAATCTACCACCAACAGCCTCCCCTCTCCTCTACCACCATCATAATCTTTCATGTTCTTAATTCTCAATATTTGAGGGAAAACAGATTATATTCAAATATGTTTGCACCCATTTACATCAAAATATTTATATAACAATGTAGATACGTATGGGCATTATATATATATCATCATCATCATCTTCGTTTAACGTCCATTTTCCATGCTAGCATGGGTTAGATCGTTTATATATATATATATATACATATATATATATATATATATTTAAAGGTTAAACAAGTTTCAATGAATAAATCAAAGAATGAGTTTTACAATAGATTGGAAGCACTCAACAGAAATGGTTTTCTGGAGTTATTAATATTAATTCAAAATATTAACAAAAATAGGAAGAATGTCTATTTTTGTTAATATTTTGAATTAATATATATATATATATATATATATATATATATATATATATATATTATATTAAGGGTGAAAGCAGCGATTCTTTGCTTAAACTTTAATCTGTTATTTTAATAAATATATATATGCACACAGACTGAAACATACACCTAGTAGGCCCCTCTTAACCCCTATACCTGCACCCAACCACTCCTGTCCACAGCACCCTTACACTGTGAACAAAATATATCCAGCCCACACTTTAAAGTGGTCGTGTAGGAGTCATGGCTAAAAGCACCCAGCACACACTGTAAATGTGGTTGGCGTTAGGAATGGCATCCAGCCAGAAACAGTCCTATATGAATAAGACATGGGCGCCTGACCCAACTTACCTTAAATGAGACGACCCGTCTAGTCCATGCTAGTGTGGAAAATAATGTTAAATAATTGTTTCTACTTTTGGCACAAGGCCAGCAATTATCCAGTGTATTACTGGTACTTTATTTTATCGACCCCCGTAAGGATGAAAGGCAAGTTAACCTCGGCGGGATTTGAACTCAGACTGTAAAGGGACGTAGCTATGCTAGAAAACATGACGTCCAACCCTCTACCGCTACTGCCAATTCACCGTGTTAAATAATTGTTTCTACTTTTGGCACAGGCCAGCAATTAACCAGTGCATTACTGGTACTTTATTTTATCGACCCCCGTAAGGATGAAAGGCAAGTTAACCTCGGCGGGATTTGAACTCAGACTGTAAAGGGACGTAGCTATGCTAGAAAACATGACGTCCAACCCTCTACCGCTACTGCCAATTCACCGTGTTAAATAATTGTTTCTACTTTTGGCACAGGCCAGCAATTAACCAGTGCATTACTGGTACTTTATTTTATCGACCCCATAAGGATGAAAGGCAAAGTCAACCTCGGCGGTATTTGACATCACCGTGTTAAATAATGATGATGATTATATATATATGTGCATGTGTGTGTGTGATTGCGTGTTGTAGTTTTGCTCCAGGTCAGCTCTGGTCCAGCTCTGGCCCAGCAGAAATATGACATGTAAACACATTGTTGAATGGCTATATGTGAACCACAGATGTCTTTTCCAAGGTATACCTTACACCCTACCCCCACCTAGCAAAGGACCACACAGCACACTCCAACATATCAGTGTGACAGTCTGGACATGCTGCCTTCCCCCCATTGTCCAGTCTTTCTGTACATCCATAAATTCTGATAGTGACCACGATGACTAAGATGGACTTAGAATACAACAGTAGCTTTTACTCTGTACATATTATTTCATAGTGTGCCACCCAGCATACTATTTCGAACCAGTAAAGCTATTATTGTGTAGAACCACTGAGGCTAATATTGTTGCAGATATTTCTACAAGTGTTTCTGTGGAGAATCATGATAGCCTATAAATGTTACAGATATTTCTATACGTGTTTCTGTGTAGAAGTAAAAGTTGTATAGATATGACAAATGCATACAATATGGAGATTAGTTACAGGAATAACCCAAAACAGTATGTATGGTCCTATAACTCCTGATAGATTCGTAGGGGCGCCGTATTGACATACAGTGTTTCTTGGACATATTTAGCCTGGCAGAGCCCATCCCTCTCCAGGCCTGAGTACAGCAGATTTCTTTCAGAGAGAGGAAGAATCGACCCCAGTACTAGACTGGTAGTTTTTATCGCTCTTGAAAGGATGAAAGGCAAAGTTTATCTCAGCAAGATTTGAACTCAGAGATCAAAGAGCTGGAATGAATACCATAAAACATTCTACCTGACCTTCTAACGACTCTGCCAATTCGCCGCCTAAACAGTAATTTCCATTAAAAATATAAAAAGTGAAACAAGATGTCTGTATAAAAGTGTATTTATTTCAAAATGTTTGAAGTAAAGGGTCTCTATATAATACAAATTATAGAGAAGAGCTGACAACCTTGAACATGTTTAGGTATTAAATCATGAAGAAAAGTTTTATTCAAAATAATTTTCTTTGAAGCATTAAACAGTAACAATGATGATGATGATAATCATATTGTTAATAATAATGGCATCCATTTTGGTGGGGTTTCTGTTTACAGGAAATCATACAGATAACGGATGATGTCAAAATCAACTGACCTGTAATATAAAAAATATTCAAACATTAACCATTAAGGTTCTAAAATCACAACAGTATTTATATCAATTTCAACCTTTAATCCTTTAGCATTCACATTACTCTATATTTACTATTGTATTTCCATGGTAAACACTTTATCTCTCATAATATTGAATCTATGATATTTGATATTATTTATTTTGAGAACAATACCTTAATATAAGTATGAGTGGCCAGTTAACAGAAAAAGGTGAGAGAATTCTGGCCGGATATGGCCGGTTTAAATGCTAAAGGGTTAAGGTTCTAAAAATTATGATCAAAATTTTTTTTAGATAAATATAGACCCTTTAACATAAACAGTTCTGTTATATAAAAAAAACTGGAGCAGTTTTGTACAAAACGGATTAACTTTATGGAGTCTTTATATAGTGGCTAGACGTGCAAGAAATAGCAGTCAGATTTCCATCAAATCACCTTTTTACTGTCTTAAATAAGGAAAAGACATAATGAATAATGTAGTGTTAGATATTACTAATGATTAGATATTTACCTTGCTATGGGTTTCATGATATCAGTAGACAATAATGATTAGATATTTACCTTGCTATGGGTTTGATGATATCAAATAAGACCAGTGAAGTAGTGATTAGATATTTACCTTGCTATGGGTTTAATGATATCAAATAAGACCAGTGAAGTAGTGATAAGATATTTACCTTGCTATGGGTTTCATTATATCAAGTGATACCAAACATTTATATTTGGGTGTTTCAAGTTGGTCATCTGACATACCATGACTCAGCAGCTTCAATGTGACTAAAGAACTTATCTAGAAAAAAATGAATAAAAAATATTATTAATTAGTGAAGTAAATAAGTGTTTTGAACATAATATCATAAAAAAATTAATTTCCTTATCATGACATCAATGTTCCAGATAATACTTTTATCCAAAATGAACTAGGGTCGACTTATCCAAAATGAACTAGGGTCGACATGAGTATATAAGGCAATGTATATAATATAAACATCTACATGATATATACAAACATACATGTGTATATATGTATGTGTGTGTCAATATACATGTGTATATATGTATGTGTGTGTCAACCCTTGCTAGCAAACAAAACAGACATTAAATGGTGATGGTGGTGGTGATGATGATGGTGTTGATGATGGTGATGATGGTGATGGTGGTGGTGATGGTGATGATGATAGTGATGATGGTGATGATGGTGATGATGGTGATGGTGATGATGGTGATGATGGTGATGCTCATGATGGTGGTGATGGTGATTACTTACTTGTATAAATAGGTTTGCAGATGACGCCACTCTACCTTCAACAATAGAGTAAAATATTGCCATAAGCCGATTCAATGAAAACAGTTTGGGACCCAAAAGATGGCTGCCAGTCTGAAATTAGACACATTACAAGTTGTTATTGTTGTTGTTGTTGTTTAGCTTTTTCCTGTTGTGTTCATAACTTTGTCTATCAATTTTAAGCGCCTTTTAAGGGCACTTTTTTCCTTGAAGGAATTAAAGTACCGTATTTCCCGGCACCGAAGATGCTTCATCCTCCAGGGCCCACCCTAGTTTTGACAACCAAAAATTTGAAAAAAAATAATGAACAACCTTCGGCATCCAGGACGCATGGTAGATTTTTGAGACTTATTTTACGAAGAAAATAGCGTCTTCGACACTGGGAAATACGGTATATACAGAAGACCCGACTTCCCACAGGCCGAAGCTGAAGCATATATGCAGTATGCCGCCCCCCCCCCCCCCACCACCACTTTCCCCACTATAAAGTGGTCGTTTAGGTGTCAAAACAAAAAGCACCCAGCCCAAATTGTAAAGTCGTTGTGTAGGTGTCATAACAAAAAGCACCCAGTATTCATTGTAAATGAGGTTGACGTTAGGAAGGGCATCCAGCTGTAGAAACCAAGCCAAAATCAATTCTGGATAAGCAAGACATGGTCACCTGACCTAACATTGCCAACAACAGGACAACTCGTCTAACCCATGCTAATGCGGAAAAATGGACATAAAACGATGATGATGATGATGATGATAATAACTACAAAGCTAGTCACTGGGTATGACTCCATCATCTATTATTTGATTGACAATGCAGGTAACTAGCTTGGCTCCTATTTCCCCAAATGATTTCAACACCTCAACAACTATCTCTGACAATCCAGTGGCTTTACTATTCTGTATCTCACTGACTTCTTCTTTGAACTTATAAATATCAATTTTGATAGCTGGTCCCTCACTTGGGCCAGCTGGGCTGAATACCTTCCTTCCACTCATCCTCTACATTTATCAACCCCTCATAATAACATTTACAGGCTTCTCTCTTTTGAGCATCAATGTTGTTAAATGCACCAACTTCTTTCTACAGCTGGATGCCAACTACCTTACAGGGTGGACTGGGTGTGTTTTGTCATGGCACCAGCACTACCAGAATAAAGTGTTCTAGAGGGAAAATACTTTCTTTTAATAATAATAATAATAATAATGAAATTATTGTGCACAGTGCTCAGGTGCACTACAACTCATCAAAGGTGCATGTATAGTACATAGAATAATATACAAATGTCAGGGAAGTGAATAGTGTATGAGTCATGATATATATGTGTGTGTGTATGGAGGGGGAATATTAGGTGTAGTGTCGGCAAATCTCAGGAATTCTTTCTTTCTTTTAGTACATTAACAACAACATGTAAGCAGTTAGTAGCAACTATTTTCACCAACTAATTCTTTTCTTTACAACAAAAACTTCAAATATCTTCTTACCCTTTCATGTTTTTTCTTGAGACTTCCACGGACCTTGTTAGATTTCTGAAAGGAAAAAAATATTTTACACAGATATCTTTGGAGAGAAATAGATTTGATATTTAGTCAAAACAAAAGTAACTGGTATAAAAAAAATCTTCAGACATTACCTTACAAAAGAATCGCCGGTCAGTCATGGCTGGGTTGTATGAAGCCAGGTAGGCAGCAATTAATAAATATTTGGAATAAAACGGTAACTCCAGGTGATTTCGACCTGCAATTAATGTGGAAAAACATTAACTCTTTCATTACCATATTTCTAATGAAAGACACTGTCTATGTCTTTAACCCTTTCATTACCATATTTCTAATGAAAGACACTGTCTATGTCTTTAACCCTTTCATTACCATATTTCTAATGAAAGACACTGCCTGTCATTAACCCTTTCATTACCATATTTCTAATGAAAGACACTGTCTATGTCTTTAACCCTTTCATTACCATATTTCTAATGAAAGACACTGCCTGTCATTAACCCTTTCATTACCATATTTCTAATGAAAGACACTGTCTATGTCTTTAACCCTTTCATTACCATATTTCTAATGAAAGACACTGCCTGTCATTAACCCTTTCATTACCATATTTCTAATGAAAGACACTGTCTATGTCTTTAACCCTTTCATTACCATATTTCTAATGAAAGACACTGCCTGTCATTAACCCTTTCATTACCATATTTCTAATGAAAGACACTGTCTATGTCTTTAACCCTTTCATTACCATATTTCTAATGAAAGACACTGCCTGTCATTAACCCTTTCATTACCATATTTCTAATGAAAGACACTGTCTATGTCTTTAACCCTTTCATTACCATATTTCTAATGAAAGACACTGCCTGTCATTAACCCTTTCATTACCATATTTCTAATGAAAGACACTGTCTATGTCTTTAACCCTTTCATTACCATATTTCTAATGAAAGACACTGCCTGTCATTAACCCTTTCATTACCATATTTCTAATGAAAGACACTGTCTATGTCTTTAACCCTTTCATTACCATATTTCTAATGAAAGACACTGCCTGTCATTAACCCTTTCATTACCATATTTCTAATGAAAGACACTGTCTATGTCTTTAACCCTTTCATTACCATATTTCTAATGAAAGACACTGCCTGTCATTAACCCTTTCATTACCATATTTCTAATGAAAGACACTGTCTATGTCTTTAACCCTTTCATTACCATATTTCTAATGAAAGACACTGCCTGTCATTAACCCTTTCATTACCATATTTCTAATGAAAGACACTGCCTGTCATTAACCCTTTCATTACCATATTTCTAATGAAAGACACTGTCTATGTCTTTAACCCTTTCATTACCATATTTCTAATGAAAGACACTGCCTGTCATTAACCCTTTCATTACCATATTTCTAATGAAAGACACTGTCTATGTCTTTAACCCTTTCATTACCATATTTCTAATGAAAGACACTGCCTGTCATTAACCCTTTCATTACCATATTTCTAATGAAAGACACTGCCTATGTCTTTAATCCTTGGTGTATGCCTTGGACAGCTGATACTGATAGGGTTGATGAGATGGTAAATATAGACACAGAGTCCTAAGCGAAGGGTAGTTAGACACAGGAGCCCAGGTGGAGGGTAGTTAGACACAGGGACCCAGGTGGACGGTAAAATTAGACACGGGAGCCCAGTTGGAGAGTAAAATTAGACACAGGGGCCCAAGTCTGAGAAAGTTAAACCTGGAACAATTCAATATTTTACAAGTCCAAGAAACTAATAATGTTTTGTTTTGGTAAATAATACGAACAGAGGAATATATTTTGTCAGGCGGGAAGAAAATAGGCCTAACATTGAGAGAGAGAGAGAGAGAGAGAGAGAGAGAGAGAGAGAGAGAGAGAGAGAGAGAGAGAAGGTGTAAAACTACCAACTGAGGAATTGTGAATTTAACCATCTAAGTTGTCTCCCATTAGTTCCAGCCTGTCTATACCCACCTAAATTGTCTCCCATTAGTTGCAACATGTTTAGAACTTGGTAAATTGTTCCTCTCGCAATTTACTTATGAAATGCAATAAAATGGTAAAGCGGAATTTATCAAAAGTAAAAATTGGATTAAGAAAAATATTTGTAATAATTCACATATCCTCCACTTACTCTCATATGCGTTTCATAACCCTGAACAGCAGACTATCAGCTGTATTGCATATTAGCATTATCTAAGTCTAAAGTCTGTCTTAAGTCAGAAGGTCTATTTGGTCAGTGCTTATCCTGATTTCATGGCATAAAGCAACTGAGAGTACAAGGCTCCCTCGGAACAGGATGCCAGTCCATCGCAGTGTTAAACCCCCCAGGTATTGCTGGTACTCATTTTCAGCTGAGTATACTGGAGCAACATGAAATGAAGTGTTTTGCTCACGAATACAACATACAACCCAGGAATCGAACCCACAGCATTATGATCGTAAGTCCAACACCCTTACCACTAGGCCATAACAGGTGGAAATCCCGACTCACCACATATTTCATCTCACTTATGGCCTCTTGTATCTCTTCCCAAGGACATAATGGTTCTTTGAGTCCTTGAGTTTCAGACCCCTGCTTTAGGATTTAGGAACTATCAAAACTCAAAAGATAATCAAGGATTTCTAGGAATTCTATAGTTAGGAATGACATCCAGCTGTAGAAAATCTGCCAAACAAAGGATTAGGAGGATTCATGAGCTGTGCTAAAGACATGACCACTTTCCTAGTGCTGGTGGCACAATAAAATGCACAGGAATGTATGTAAGGGAGATGCAGGACTCCAGCTCAACTGAGCACTTGGTAGAGTGAGGAACTGAGTGAGGTGTGAATCTCTAGCCTATCTGAGAGGTTAATAGCCTCATTTAAATATCAACTGAGTCTATGATAACCAATCTAATCCTTACTTGCAGTGAAAACAAACATATAATGATAATAAGCTCAATTTGTCATTATTAAGCCAGTGTTAGGAACATACTCCAAAGGATTTTCTACATAAAATTATGATGGAAGGTTTTTAGATAAAATTAAACATTTTAAAATAACAACTGTTTATTGAAGAACCAAGGGAGGTTTCGGGCAGCTTAATATCAAAAGGATAAAGCAATCTCAGAGAAATGAGTCAACACAAATAGAATTTGAATTCATAAATCAAATACCACAAGGTATGTTGTCCAATATTTCATCTACTGCTTTAATAATTACAAAGATGGATTTATGTCCTGCTAAAATTAGCAGTCAAATCCTTGTCCTCAACTTACAACATATCAACTTATAAAAAATAGAAGACATTTGATCATAAGCAGTCTTTTCTCCCCTGACTAACTCATAAAGGAAGAACAACAACCATAACTGACCTTGATAGGAAAGTAACTGCAGTGACATCTGTTGGCCAGAGTTAGAATCTTGTTGCATCTTCTCCCATTGTGCGCTGAATAACCGAAATAATATTATGTTTGATTCTTATAATTTCAAATAATTGAGTGTTTGTAGATTTCTACTTTCTCCTTATTAAGCTTGTGTTTGGAATGTAACTTCAAGGTATGTACTTTGATAAAAGGCTTTTAGATAAATATATGCTACTTAACCCTTTAGCATTTACATTACTCTATATTTCCTATAATATTGTATTTTCGCAGTAAAGGCTTTACCTCACATAATATTGAATTTATGAAATTTTGATATTATTTATTTTGAAAACAATACCTTAACATCAGTATGAATTGCCTGTTACAGCTGGTTTGAACAGAAAGAGGTGAGAAAATTCTGGCCAGATATGGCCGGTTTAAATGCTAAAGGGTTAAAGCAAACAGTTTTGTATCAAAAGAGTTAAGCTGGTGTTTAAAACAATAAATATTCTTGCATAACATTATTATAGAAGGGAGGATAGACCCTTTATGCTCTGAGTTCAAATCCCACCGAGGTTCACTTTGCCTTTCATCCTTACGGGGGTCGATAAAATAAAGTACCAGTAATACACTGGGATAATTGCTGGCCTTGTGCCAAAAGTAGATACAATTATAGAAGCTTTCTAGATAACTATAAACATATTGAAGTAAAGTTTTGTTTTGACGGACCAGGGACAGTTTCAGGCAGTTTAGTATCAAAAGGTTTGAGAGACCAGTTTATTATAGAAGTACATGACATGAAATTAAGTAAAGACCTGAATATATTTGGCAGCCAAAATAACATTGGTCATTAATGGAAGATATGATGCAGACTTCACTCACCTGGAAACTTCTCGTAAATAAACTGTTTGTAAAGCTTTCTTTAGATGAGGTTCTATATTTTTCCATAATTTACGACTGTCAGTCATTTCAGCTACATAATGAAGAAGAAAATTGTAAATATAAACAGCAGTTTTATTCTGTGTTCATCATCATAATTTAATGTCTGCTTTTCAATGTTGGCATCGAGTGCATCAAGTGGACAGGTCATTTTCGCTGCTAAAATAGTACTTATTTTTGTCAGGTCTGGTACTTATCTGTTTTTGTTGAACCACTAAGTTATAGGATATAAACAGTAGTAAGCTTAAAGAGATATACATATATGACAGGCTTTCAGACAGTTTCTACCTACCAAATTTCATTGACAAGGCATTGGTCATCCTGAGGCTACAGTAGAAGACACTGGTCCAGATACCATTCAGTGAGATTGAACCTGACACCACATGGTTGTGAAGTGAACTCCTTAACCACACAGCCATGCCTATACCTCCTTAACCCCCTCTCTCAATGTTAGGCCTAATTTCTTCCCCACTGACAAAATATACTCCACTGTTTGAATTATTTGTATACTCTTTGCCAACACAAAACATTATTAGCTTCTTGGACTTGTAAATAGCTATATCTGTACTTCTTTAACCACACAGCCATGTCTGTACCTCCTTAACCACACAGCCATGCCTGTACCTCCTTAACTACACAGCCATGTCTGTACCTCCTTAACCACACATCCATATCTGTACCTCCTTAACCACGCAGCCTTGTCTGTACCTCCTTAACCACACAGCCTTGTCTGTACCTCCTTAACCACACAGCCATGTCTGTACCACCTTAACCACACAGCCATTTCTGTACCACCTTAACCACACAGTCATTTCTGTAGTTATAACCTGACAGCCTTGTCTGTACCTCCTTAACCACACAGCCATGTTTGTACCTCCTTAACCACACAGCCATGTCTGTACCACCTTAACCACACAGCCATGTCTGTACCACCTTAACCACACAGCCATTTCTGTACCACCTTAACCACACAGCCATTTCTGTACTGTTATAACCTGACAACCTTGTCTGTACCTCCTTAACCACACAGCCATGTTTGTACCTCCTTAACCACACAGCCATGTCTGTACCACCTTAATCACACAGCCATGTCTGTACCACCTTAACCACACAGCCATTTCTGTACTGTTATAACCCGACAGCCTTTTCTGTACCTCCTTAACCACACAGCCATGTTTGTACCTCCTTAACCACACAGCCATGTCTGTACCACCTTAACCACACAGCCATTTCTGTACCACCTTAACCACACAGCCATTTCTGTACTGTTATAACCCGACAGCCTTGTCTGTACCTCCTTAACCACACAGCCATGTCTGTACTATCTTAACCACACAGCCATTTCTGTACCTCCTTAACCACACAGCCATGTCTGTACCACCTTAATCACACAGCCATGTCTGTACCTCCTTAACCACACAGCCATGTTTGTACCTCCTTAACCACACAGCCATGCCTGTACCACCTTAATCACACAGCCATGTTTGTACCTCCTTAACCACACAGCCATTTCTGTACCACCTTAATCACACAGCCATGTCTGTACCGTAAGAAATTATATTATCTGTTCACGAGTCAGGAAATAGGTTGAAAAAGAAAAACAAGACTTTCTACAAAAATTGACAGATGTTGAATTGAAGTATAGGATGGTGCCTCAAGTTGGCCACAGCCCATTGCCTGAAAATTGATAAAAGAACCCTACAATACAAAAGTTTTTAAAAAAATCATAAACATACCTTCACCATTTTTCAGTGGCTCTAAAAATTTCTCCCAGTTTATAGAAGACTGGAAAATATGTAAAGAGATACATACAAAATATTGATACATAATAAATAACAATATAAGCCTATATACATATATATATACATATATATATAGAGAGAGAGAGAGAGAGAGAGAGAGAGAGAGAGAGAGAGAGAGAGAGAGAGAGAGAGAGAGAGAGAGAGAGAGAGAGAGAGAATCAGCTAGTATTAGTATTGAAACTATTGGTCCTGGTTACAACACATAAGTAAATACAGGAAACAACTGTCTTTATATGGTGTGTTTGAAAAAAAGGTTAAAAACTATGACATCTTTGAAATAACATACATACCAAGTGCCGAAGTTCTTTGAGATCTCGGCAAACATAATAGAAGACACTTAAGACCAGATTTATATAAGATTCATACAATTCCTTCGGATATTCATTTGGAGAGTCAAGAGACATAATTTCCAGGATCTCTTCTGTGGAAGTAAAAAGACAAATTCTAGATCTAGAAGTTGGTGGTAATCATTAGATATTTTATACTGAATTAATATATAAAGAGCAGAGGTCCCTAAAATTAGTCCAATCTAATTAAACCTTTAGCATTTACATTACTGTCAATGTGGTTCCCCCACACTGTCAATGTGGTTGGCGTTAGGAAGGGCATCCAGACATAGAAAACAAGCCAGAAACACCCCTATATGACTGAGATACGGTCCTCCGACACAACTTACCTCAAAATAGGACACGTCTCACCCATGCTAGCATGGAAGATGGACGTTAATCGATGATGATGATGATTACTCTATATTTACTATTGTATTTTCCTGGTAAACACTTTATTTCACCTAATTATCTCACACAATATTGAATCTATGAGATTTTGATATTATTTATTTTGAGAACAATACCTTAACATAAGTATGAGCAGCCAGTTACAGCCGATTTGAAGATAAAAAGGTGAGATCCTGGCCGGATACGGCCAGTTTAAATGCGAAAGGGTTAAATATGGAAACATACCTTTTGAATAATCAGGGAAATGAATGATATATGGTTCACAAATTCCAGTGTTGCAACGAAACTTTTCCCAAATAATTTCAGTTAGAAGAATAACAGAAATATTCAGGTTAGTCTGAAAGGAAGATAGACATGTAGAAGATTTAATATAATATTTAGACAACAATTTAGACATGTAGGACATTTGATATAATATTTAGACAACAATATAAACATGTAGAAGATTTAATATAATATTTAGACATTTTAGACATGTAGAGAATTTGATATAATATTTAGACAGGTAGGATATTTGATATAATATTTAGACATTTTAGACATGTAGAGAATTTGATATAATATTTAAACAGTTTAGACAAGTAGGATATTTGATATAATATTTAGACATTTTAAACATGTAGAGAATTTGATATAATATTTAGACATTTTAGACATGCAAAGAATTTGATATAATATTTAGACAGTTTAGACAAGTAGGATATTTGATATAATATTTAGACAACAAGATAGACACAGATGATTCAGTGTAAAACTTAGACAAGATAGACACACTGATTTTTCAAATATGATATTGAAATTAAATACCAATTCCTGTAGTTTTAGCAATCCTGATAAAATGTGAGAATCCATTTGGCGTAGTTTCTCAGCTTTGTCAAGAACCTGCAACAGATAACAAACTAATGAACTACAATTTGATCAACACATACCAATTAAAATAGACTAATTTTAATATTAAAGTTATATAGATAGTTATCATCCTTTTATCTTTTCTTTCTATGTTGTCAGGGGTTGGACAGGTGATTACTGGCTAAGACTGTACATGAGTGTTTGTGCATGTATATATATATATATATACATGAGTGTTTGTGCATGTATATATATATATAAATACATAATAAAACCTACTACAGCCAGTAGGCATCTAACAAAATACCCCCCCCCCCCCCGTCCCACCACCCCCAACCCATCCACGCCACCCCGTTCTATGTAAAGTTGTGATGGTGCCACACCATCCAGGCCGAAACAAATGAGATCGTGTAGGTGTCACGACAAAAAAACACACAGTCCACGCTGTAATGTGGCCGTGTAGGCAACACGGTAAAAACCTCCCAGACCCACACTGTAAATGTGGTTGGTGTTAGGAAGGGCATCCAACTGTAGAAAACCTGCCAGACAGTCCTATGCGAGCAAGACAATCACTCTTGCCTCAAGTGGGACTACCCCCGTCCAAACCCATGCAAGCGTGGAACACGGACGTTAAACGGTGATGATGATGATGATGATATATATATATATAGAAAGTGAACAACACAAAATATAACTACTCCATTACCAAAGGTTTCTGGATCACAGCCGATAATAATATACGCCTGGATCAGTCGTCAGATAGAGATGTTATGGATATGAAATGTTATGGATATGAAATGAAATTTTAAATTTTAAAATTTCATTTCATATTATTTATCCATAACATCTCTATCTGACGACTGATCCAGACGTATATTATTATCGTCTGTGATCCAGAAACCTTTGGTAATGGAGTAGTTATATTTTGTGTTGTTCACTTTCTAATTAAATAGCTCTGTTCTATACATAGAGCACTCTTTTTTCCTTTACTTTTCCTTTAGAATTACATAACATATATATATATATATATATATATATATATATATATATATATATATATATATATATATATATATTACACATACATTGAGGAATTAGATCAATTTAATGGCAGAGGCACTATATATATATATATATATATATATATATATATATATATATATATATATATATATATATATATATATATATATACATATATACTGTTAATGCGGTTGGTGTTAGGAAGCACATAATTTTATTTAAGTAATGTTTCAAACCTTAAATGATGGCTACTTAATTAAATTCTTCAAATCATCAAAATTAATAGATACACAGAGACAATGTATTTTGTTGGAAACACAATAACAAAATGGTTATAGCATCCTTGAGCAAGACCTGCCAACAATCTAAAACAAAAAGGGTAAAGACCCCTTTCGGTCACAAATGACCATGGGTTTTACACCAAGAAAATTCTCCTCTAAGGCACAAGACCGGGCAAAGTGTTTTGTGAAAGACTAACAGTCATCCATAAATACCAGCCTACCCTCTCCACACCACTGATGTTAGCCAAAGGAAAGGCAAAGGTCTTGGCACCAGTGACAAGGCAACTCATTTCTACAGCAGAGTTTACTGGAGAAACATGAAATGAAGTATCTTGCTCAAGAATACAATACATCGCATGGTCTGGGAATCAGACTCACAGCCTGATGATTGTGAGCCAAACTCTCTAACTACTAAACTACCTTCACAGTAACCTACAACTGTATATATTACTAACCCCCACCTCACTCCAAACAAACTATAGGATTGGCAGTAATCGGTAGAGCGTCGGACACCATGCTCTGTGGCATAGAGTTATGGCCCTTTACGTTCTGGGTTCAAATCCCGCCGAGGTTAGCTTTGCCTTTCATCCTCATAGAGTCGATGAAATAAAGTACCAGTAATGCACTGGAGTTGATTTAATGGACTTTCCCCACCCCAAAAAATGTGTTAGCCTTGTGCCTAAATCAGAAACCATTACATAAACCAAGCATGTCAAACTGAGGGTACCCCGAGGTCCACATGGGTCACATATGTGTTGTCTGAGGGCCACATATGGCAACTAATTGCTCACATTACAACTAATTTTACAAAGATAAAAGATGCTTGCATTGTAAAACCCTTTGTGCGGGCCATAGGTGTGCTTGTAAAGGGCTGCATGTTTGACATGCCTGATATAAACCATATCTGAAAATATTTAAAGCAATTCTTACAATGTAAACAGTTTCATCAGAATGTCCAAGTTCTTGTACTGCGACAGGTAATAAGCGGCAAAAGTCATTGAGATTGTCACATTTAGTATATTCATTATATTTACGACTGTCTTCATTTTCTTTGCTGTTTAATTTTATGAGAATTTGCTCATAGAGAACTTTGGCACTGTAGCATTCTATACAGTTGATCCATACCACTTTACACTGTAAAACAAATAGACAAAGAGACAAATAACAACGTATACAAGACCTGAGTTCCCACAGGTACAAGCTGAAGCTGAAGCATATAGACAATATACACCACCACCACCCCCCCTATGCCCTTCCCTTGGTCGTGTAGGCACCACGTTAAAAAAGCACCCAGCACTCACTGTAAATGAGGTTGGTGCTAGGAAGGGAATCCAGCCGTAGAAACTGAGCCAAAATCAGTTCTGCGAGCAAGACATGGTCACTTGACCTGGAATTGCCCACAACAGGACAACCTGTCTAACCCATGCTAACATAGAAACATTGACGTAAAACGGTGATGATGATGATGATGACAATTAACCCACGCAACTTTACACTGTAAAAAACAGAGGTTCTCAGACTTTTGGGGCCACTGCTCCCCACCTCACAGCCACATAATACCCCCAGCAACCCCTAACCCTATTTCCAGAAAGACTTACCTACATCCAAATTGTAAATAATATATAATAAATAAAATCATTAATTTATATATAATTGTTTCTACTTTTCTTTAATTGTTTCTACTTTTAATTTATATATAATAAATATAATATATACTATGTATAAATAAATATTATATATTTTTTATTTTACTATATTTATATATAATATAATCATTTGATATTTAATATACTATTATATCATCTCTACTGCCACCCCCTAGACTTTCTCAACACCACCCAGCTAACAACTGATGCAGGTAGTTTGTTCCATGGAGGTTTTAACGGATACAGCGTCCCAACAGCTAACAACTGATGCAGGTAGTTTGTTCCATGGAGGTTTTAACGGATACAGTCTCCCGACAGCTAACAACTGATGCAGGTAGTTTGTTCCATGCTTCAGCAACTCTGAGCAGGAAAAAATATTTCCGAAAGTCATGGGAGTTGTGCTGTTTTCTGACTTTGTAGGCATGCCAACAGGTGTTAGACACATGGAATTCAAAAAGATGCTCAGGGTTGTTGTTAGCAAGATGGGTAATAATTTTGTGGGTGTTTACCAAGTCAGTTGCCAGACAACTTGAACCATACCACTTTACACTGTAAAACAAAGACTGTTATACAAAAAATAAAGTTATAAACATCATCATTATCATCATCATAACCATGTGATTGTGATAATTTCTGAAGTCAATAGAAATAAAAGTTGTTATGGCAATAAATAGAGGAGGTTAGTTGAGATACTGACCTGTAACTCTTGCAGAATAGTACTGGTCACTAGTGTTTTACCGGTCCCTGTATGGCCATAGATGAACAATGATGGAGGTAAGAGTTGAAACATCTGAAATATAAGAAATCGCACAAAATGAAATATTGTGAAGTATTTAGCAGATTGGTTTTGTATGGGGGTGGGAGGGATAGAAGGGGAAACTAATATTAACATCCTGTCCCCCTACTTACACTCAGTATAGACATCTATTACCTACAGACATCTGTCACCTACAAACACTCAGTATAGACATGTGTCACCTACAGACACTCAGTATATACATCTGTCACCTACAGACACTCAGTATAGACATCTGTCCACCTACAGACACTCAGTATAGACATGTGTCACCTACAGACACTCAGTATAGACATCTGTCACCTACAGACACTCAGTATAGACATCTGTACACCTACAGACACTCAGTATAGACATGTGTCACCTACAGACACTCAGTATATACATCTGTCACCTACAGACACTCAGTATAGACATCTGTTCACCTACAGACACTCAGTATAGACATGTGTCACCTACAGACACTCAGTATATACATCTGTCACCTACAGACACTCAGTATAGACATCTGTCCACCTACAGACACTCAGTATAGACATATATCCACCTACAGACACTCAATATATACATCTGACACCTACAGACAATATGTATAAACATGTCACCTACAGACACTCAGTATAGATATATGTTACCTACAGACATCTGTTACCTACAGACACTCAGTGTAGACATCTGTCACCTACAGACACTCAGTATAGACATGTGTCACCTACAGACATCTGTCACCTATAGACACTCAGTATAGACATATGTCTGCCTACAGACAGTAGGGAAGGGCAGCCCTTCCCTTCTCTACAGGTGATCATGGGCTCTGCCCTTCTCTACAGATGGTCATGCGTGCTGCCCTTCCCTACAGATGGTCATGGGCCCTTCCCTTCCCTGCAGATGATCATGGGCCCTGCCCTTCTCTACAGATGGTCATGCATGCTGCCCTTCCCTACAGATGGTCATGGGCCCTGTCCTTCCCTACAGATGATCATGGGCCCTGTCCCTCTCTACAGATGGTCATGGGACCTGTCCCTCTCTACAGATGGTCATGGGCCCTTCCCTTCAATACAGATGGTCATGCATGCTGCCCTTCCCTACAGAATTATCTCTGAAGACAGCCATGAGTGTTGACCTTCCATCCTTGACTAAACAGTGTAATAAAATAACTAAAATGATTCACCAAAAGTCATTCTTTATAAAATTAACAAATAAATAAAACTTCTTACCTACCTTTTGTATATAACAGGCTGGCCAACATTATTGAAATAATGCTATATTTTAACTTCTCATCATAAAAATTCTATTTTAATACCTGCCTATCTTGTTATTCATTCCAACTTATGTAACAAATGCTGTCAACTCGAAGTAACCCCACCCTTTGAAAAATAGTATGTATGTGTCTATATATATATAACTTTATTTGATATACACAGTGAACAAGAACAATGCACATATACAATGCTAATACACCCAGACATATATACACACACAATCACCAACTATGTATGCACCACTCCAACACATATGCACAGACACACTCACAAGCAGAATTAGATACAATGTCCAAATAAATGAGATGATCGAGATCGAGACCGTGTAGGTGTCATGACAAAAAAACACAGTCCACGCTGTAATGTGGCCGTGGAGGTAACACGGTAAAAAGTTCCCAGTTCCACACTGTAAATGTGATTGGTGTTAGGAAGGGCATCTAGCCGTAGAAAACCTGCCAGATAGTCCTATACAAACGAGACACGGTCACCCCACCAACCTTGCTTCAAGTGGGACAACTCCCATCTAACCCATGCTAGCAAGGAAGATGGACGTTAAACGAAGATGATGATGATGATGACAGACATACACAAGTAGAATTAGATACACACACACACACACATGTCCCTTTTTATCTCTTATCTATGGACTCCATCCTTGTGTTATTTTTACTCTCTGAACCTTATCTTTATATTCTTGTACTCTTGATGAAGGACTAATGTCCGATATGTCAAACTATACTTCTTCCCTTTTTCAAGCGTGATTCTAATAAAGCACTGCATCCTTTAAAACCTCCATGCTTCCTGAAATTCGCCAACACTACACCTGATATCCCACCTCAATATACACGCAGAAATGTATATCATGACTCATACATTGTTCACTTTCCTGACATTTGTACATTATTCTATGTACTATAC
>OZ024755.1:6772047-6777047 GCA_964016885.1 Eledone cirrhosa
CATGGAAGATAGACCTGGTGCATTATGGTCCATCTGGTTCCTTACCACACCTCCTTCGTTATATATATATATATATATATATATATATATATATATATGTATATATATATATATATGTATATATATATATATATGTATATATATATATATATATGTATATATATATATATATGTATATATATATATATATGTATATATATGCCGGTGCTCTGGTGCAATAAGTAGCAGCAAGTGCCCACAAACTACTAGCTCTTTCAATTGCGCAGAGGGTTCTATAGAAATAGTGGACAGCTTCCGTTACCTGGGCGATAAAATCAGCAGTGGGGGAGGGTGCTCTGAAAGTACTGTAGCTAGAGTCAGAACTGGTTGGAAAAAGTTCAGAGAGCTTATACCACTATTAGCTGCTAAAGGGTTCTCACTAAAAATGAAAGGCAGGTTGTACGATGCCTGCATACGAACAGCAATGCTGCATGGCAGTGAGACCTGGGCATTGTGTGCAGAGGATATACGCAGACTAGAGAGGAACGAAGCTTGCATGCTCCGCTGGATGTGTAACAGTAATATACGTGAACGGCAAAGCATAAACGAACTAAGGAATAAATTAGAGATAAGAGGGATCAGATGTTGTTTACTCGAGAGAAGGCTACGTTGGTATGGACACGTGATGCGCATGAAAGTCGATAGCTGTATAACAAAGTGCAGGGCAATAAAGATAGACGGTAGTCACGGAATAGGCAGACCTAGAAAAACCTGGGACGAGCTGATAAACTCCGACATCACACACTTACACCTCTCCAAGACAATGTCACTGGACCGAGACCTTTGGCGGTACTCAGTAACAGAGAAGACCCGCCTTACCTAAATATATAGTAAAACCTACTCCAGCCAGTAGGTATCTCTAACAAAATACACCCCGTCCCACCACCCCCACCCCCACCCGATCCACACCACCCCGTTCTATGTAAAGTTATGTTGGTGCCGCGCCATCGAGGCCGAAACAAATGAGATCGTGTAGGTGTCACGACAAAAAACACACAGTCCACGCTGTAATGTGGCCGTGTAGGCAACACGGTAAAAACCTCCCAGACCCACACTGTAAATGTGGTTGGTGTTAGGAAGGGCATCCAACTGTAGAAAACCTGCCAGACAGTCCTATGCGAGCAAGACAATCACTCTTGCCTCAAGTGGGACTACCCCCGTCCAAACCCATGCAAGCGTGGAACACGGACGTTAAACGTTGATGATGATGATGATGATGATATATATATATATATATGTATATATATATATATGTAAAATACACCCCCGTCCCACCACCCCATCCACACTGCCCCCCCTTCTATGTAAAGTTATGTTGGTGCCACACCATCCAGGCCGAAACAAATGAGATCGTGTAGGTGTCACGACAAAAAAACACACAGTCCACGCTGTAATGTGGCCGTGTAGGCAACACGGTAAAAACCTCCCAGACCCACACTGTAAATGTGGTTGGTGTTAGGAAGGGCATCCAACTGTAGAAAACCTGCCAGACAGTCCTATGCGAGCAAGACAATCACTCTTGCCTCAAGTGGGAAAACTTCCGTCCAAACCCATGCAAGCGTGGAACACGGACGTTAAACGATGATGATGATGATGATATATACATATATATATATATACATCGTCCCACCCTTGCAAGCAGGGAAAAGCGGACGTAAAATGATGATGATGATGATGATGATATATATGTATATACACATATATATATATATGTATGTATATATATATATAAATATATATATATATGTATATATATATATATATATAACAATGAAAAATGTTACCTTGCAAGCAAGATCCAACAGGTTTTCATGAAAACATTAGCAAATCCTCACACAAACTGCAGGAACAACAACAACAATACATTCCAGTGCAATAACACTATATATATATATATATATACATATATATATATATATATATATACATATAATATATATATATATATATATATATATATATATACATATATATATATATATATATGTGTGTGTGTGTGTAACAATAAAAGATGTTAACTTACAGGTAAGAGCCAACCAATCATAGAACAATAAAAACAACAATAACAATTTCTACGTCAAAAGCACAGAGAACAAAGATATTCTTCTTGTTCGTCTTCGTTTTCTTCTTCGTGTCCTCCTCTTTCTTCTTCTCCTTCTTTGTCTCCGTCCTCTTCTTTTCCTTCGTGTCCTCCTCTTTCTTCTGCTCCTTCTCCTACTTTGTCTCCTTCCTCTTCTTCTCCTTCGTTTTCTTCTTCGTGTCCTCTTTCTTTTTCGTTTTCTTCTTCCTCTCCTCCTCCTTCTTCGTTTTCTTTGTCTCCTTCTTTTTCTTCTCCTTCTGCGTCACCTACATACATACAAGCGTCACAACCACAAAATGATATTTTTTTTTTAGTATAATAGTAGTTAGAAGAACTGGTTTCACCCAATCAATTTCTCACTTCACTCAAACATCACCACCTCCAGGAATATTTCACAGTCAACCAGTGACGTGAAAACACCTGCTGAACAGGTTTTACAGGTGAAATAGGGTCAGCAATTCACCAACAAAGGTCGGAAGAATTGTTGGATTACACACACACACATATATATATGTGTGTAGTTATATATACATATATATATATATGTGTAGTTATATATACATATATATATATATATATATGTCCCACCCTTGCAAGCAGGGAAAAGTGGACATAAAATGAAATGATGATGATGATGATGTGTAGTTATATATACATATATATATGTGTAGTTATATATACATATATATATATATATACACACATATATATAGGCTTGGTAGGAAACTTAAACATTGTTCTTTGGGATTTAAAAAATAAATGAATAGATAAAAAGTAAAAAATAAAATAAAAAATAAAAATATCACACTTCCCATTCTCAGAAATATATAGTTATTGTTGTTATTGTTGTTGTTATTATTATTGTTAGTATTATTTGAAGGAGGGGGAAGTCTTTCAAAGATGGCTGAACTAATACATTAAATCACATCTATTGGTACGAGTAAGCTTGGATTAACGAAAATATTACAGCATTCTCGTGATAAATATAAAACATTGAAGAAATTTTAAAGGTAAGACAACATTTATTTTTTTACACAGCTGAAATTTGAGATTCTAAAGCAGGTAAATGGTTGTTGGTGGTGGTGGATTAAATTTAATTTCAAAAATGAAATGACTCAAGCAATGTAAATTGGTTTTATGAAAGTGGGATATGAAAATATTTTAAACATACATGAACATACATGTTCTTTCTCCACAATATATATATATATATATATATATTATTATTAAGAGTCAGAGTCAAATCCCGCTGAGATTAACTTTGCCTTTTATCCTTATGGGGTCAATAAAATAAAGTACCAGTAATACACTGGAATAATTGCTGGTCTTGTGCCAAAAGTAGAAACAATTAAGAGTCGGGGACCAACAGGTGAGCTCTTGCCATTTCAACAGCTAGTATATATTGAGGAGAAAGATTAGAAGCTATATATATATATATAGCTTTTCTGAAGATCTGGTTAAGCTAACAACGTATTTAAAATTGAGTGGCACAGCTTCAAGTATTCAGCAATTTTTAGACAACTTAATCAGTGAAACAATTGTTAAGACTGTAAATAAAAACCCCCTTTTTCGTACTGTTCACCATGTTATTCTTCACTCTTTCAATATTATTACTCCAAGATAAACTTACATAGGAATGCAAGAGAACTCATAAACTCGCCACCTACGTAAACCCCTTGTTGAGTCAAACAACACCGTACGCTAAAACTATCCACAATACGAAGTATTCACAACCTCTAACCTATATAGATACCTATAACGATATTTTGTTATCCCTTATATATATATAGTTTAGGGATGGTAATGTCAAGTCACTGTAGTTTCATTCTGTCATCACCATAACATAAGTCTGACAAGCTTTTGATTCCAGAGTCAGACCCGATCAATACAGATCAAACCTTCAGCTGATCAATTGCGAAACATGTCACACATCAATAAATGTAATGAAGATTTAACACGTCAACCTTTTTATTATTATTATATATATATATATATATATATATATATTGGGAACTAGCTGTTGAAACGGCCGATTCAGCTGGCGCGGTCCTGACTCTTTATATTAAAACTATACTCTACTACCACAAGTATAGAGTACTCTGGTGAGTAATGATCTAAACAGTTTCAAACTGAATCCATCCTGATATATATATATATATATATATATATATATATATATATATCTCCTATAGTAATAATAATAAATTTGAAGACTAAAATCCAGAGGGCTCGATAAGGATAAATATATATCAAATATAGAGCAAATATTTATTAAATTAACAGATTAAAGTTTAAGCAAAGAATTTCACATTTATTATTATTACTATTTGGATCCCTCGGTTGAGCACTCTATTGACTTATATTTATATATATATATATATAAGTATTAAAATATATATATATATATATATATATATATATATATATATATTATATTATATATATATATATATATATATATATATATATATATTAAAATATATATATATATATATATATATTAAAATATATATATATATATATATATACAATGTCACTGGACCGAGACCTTTGGCGGTACTCAGTAATAGAGAAGACCCGCCTTACCTAAATACAAAGTAAAAACCTACTACAGTCAGTAGGCACCTCTATCAAAACACACCCCCGTCCCTCCACACCGCCCCTTTCAATGTAAAGTTATGTTGGTCCCACAACATCCAGGCCGAAACAAATGAGATCGTGTAGGTGTCACGACAAAAAACACACAGTCCACGCTGTAAATGTGGCCGTGTAGGCAACACGGTAAAAACCTCCCAGCCCCACACTGTAAATGTGGTTGGTGTTAGGAAGGGCATCCAGCTGTAGAAAACCCGCCAGACAGTCCACGCTGTAATGTGGCCGT
>OZ024755.1:6779547-6799547 GCA_964016885.1 Eledone cirrhosa
TCCCACTGCAATAGAGCCTGCAGTCATTTGAGCTACTGTTTCCCACTACAGCAGGACCTGCAGTTATTTGAGCTACTGTTTCCCACTACAGTAGAGCCTGCAGTCATTTGAGCCACTGTTTCCCACTGCAATAGAGCCTGCAGTCATTTGAGCCACTGTTTCCCACTGCAATAGAGCCTGCAGTCATTTGAGCTACTGTTTCCCACTACAGCAAGGCCTGCAGTCATTTGAGCCACTGTTTCCCACTGCAATAGAGCCTGCAGTCATTTGAGCTGCTGTTTCCCACTACAGCAGGGCCTGCAGTCATTTGAGCTACTGTTTCCCACTACAGTAGAGCCTGACATCATAATGTGATGGAAGCTCACATCAATTGGACATCTGACACGTTACAATGAACTTGTTGGCATGGTTCTTCTCTGGAAACCAGATGCATGTAAACGAATTTGGAGACCAAACATCACATTGAATGATGTCCTGAAAGATGATACCGAATTAGAGGCACAGGAATTTCAGATGACAATGCAGGACAAGGTAAGCTGGATGAGGAACTTTGTCATGGCATCAGTAAGGGATGTGTAGAAGAGAAAATACCAAACCACCAAAACCTACTTCTGATTCACTGATACAAAACTGTTTAAAGTCCATATATTTATCTAAAGACCTTTCATCATAGATGTGTGAGAGGCTCTTTGTTCAATTATGTTCCAAAATTAGGAAGCTATATCACTAAATCCCTCCAAATTATTTGCTAATTTCAAAATAATTGGAAATATATTAATGAAAGTGTTAAAATGGTAATTTGAAAACTAAAAATGATAATGATAATAACAATAATATTAACAGCATTAATGATTTCTTTGTGTATTAATACTGAAAAACTCGTTAAGAATATTGTCAAGAAAACTCATTATGAATATGGAGAGAAATGCTTGACTTATTTATTATTCATCATTGCTTTTTGTTTAACTATGTGTAGTCAGAGCTGTTTAAATTGAAAATCAATGTTAAAACTAATATCATGTTTTCATTAACATAAATTTCTACCAATATTTGTGTAGTAGTATTAGTGGTGGTGGAGGTGGTAGTGGTGGTAGTAGTACTGGTGGTAGTGGCAGCGGTGGAAGTAGTGTTGGTATTAGTAGTAGTAGTGGTGGTGGGGACGCTAGTAGTAGTAGAAGTAGTTGTAGTAGTAGTGGTCTTGGTAGTAGTAGTAGTGGTGGTGGTAGTCATTGTGGTAGTAGTGGTGGTGGTGGTAGTAGTAGTATTCGTTGTGGTAGTAGTGGTAGTAGTAGTAATTGAAAAATATTTTTATTTAAATAATATTTTCTTCATTGTTTCACAATAATAATAATAATGTATTTGAATAAAAATATATTTATATATCATTTCTTAATGATAATAGCAATGTCTTTATTTCAATATTAATGTGTATTTATTATGTTTTAACAATAATAATAATTGTAAAAGTATCTTTATCTAAATAACAATATCTTTGTTGATAATAAATTACAGTGCATTTTAATAATTGTTTCTACTTTTGGCACAAGGCCAGCAATTATCCCAGTGCATTACTGGTACTTTATTTTATTGACCCTATTTTAATAATGGTTTCTTATATAGGCACAAGGCCAGCAATTTTGGTGGAGGGGTAAGTCGATTAGATCGACCCCAGTGCATTACTGGTACTTTATTTTATCGACCCCGTAAGGATGAAAGAAGCTAACCTCTGCGGGATTTGAACTCAGAACGTAAAGGGCCATAACTCTATCCTGCAAAGCATGGTGTCTGACGCTCTACCGATACTGCCAATCCTATAGTTTGTTGGGGGGGGGGGGGGTAGTAATATATAACCCATACTAGCATGGAAAATGGACGTTAGATGATGATGATGATGATAGTTGTAGAGTTTGGTTGACAATCATGTGGCTGTGAGTCCGATTCCCAGACCAAGCAATGCATTGTATTCTTGAGCAAAATAGTTCATTTCATGTTGCTAACATTGGCAGGATTTGAACTCAGAACGTAAAGGGACATAACCCTATGCCATAGAGCATGTTGTCTGATGCTCTACCGATACTGCCAATAATAATAATATTCAAAACCACAAAAAAAAATCTCTCAATTGATGTATCAATCTCCACAGATGCTCATAATACAGAGATGAGGCGGGCAAGAGAGGTGGAGGCAATTACAGTGGGAGTTTGGCTCTTCCGTGTTCAGACCTGGTGTGTAGTGTCAGTTGTCCATAGGGAGGAAGTGGCTGGCACTTAGTGAAGGTTTTTAGAACCTTGTCTTTGCGATTCTTGTTTATTACAAGAAATGTTTGTCTTATCTTTAGTTATATTTATTTACCTTTCAATATATGTGTTGTTTCCTTGAGCAAGACACTTTATTTCAAATTGCTCCAGTTTACTCAGCTGTATAAATGAGATGATAGGACTGGGGTTCATATCATTCCACTGCAAAAGTGGTCGTGGAAGTGCCACGGAAAAAAAGCACCCAGCACTCACTGTAAATGAGGTTGGTGTTAGGAAGGGGATCCAGCTGTAGAAATCAAGCCAGAATCAGTTCCCGTATGAGCAAGACAAGGTCAGCCAACCGGACTGCCCACAACAGGACAACCCGTAACAGGACACATTGTAAAGTGGATGTATAAAATACATTGCAAAAAGCACCCAGTATACACTGTCAATGTGGTTGGCATTAGGAAGGGCATCCAGCTGTAGAAAACCAGCCAGAAACTCTCCTATATGAGTGAGACATGGTCACCCGACCCAACTTGCCTCTAATTGGGACAAACCCATCTAACCCATACTAGCATGGAAGATTAGATGGTGATGATGATGATGATGATCTAACCAAATATAAAGATCTAGAGATAGAAATAACCCAAAATGTGGATAATGAAAACAGAAACAATACCTACAATAATAGATGCAATGGGAATGATAAAAATACACAGAAAGATACATAACCAAACCCTAGGACTTACAACACCATCCCACTTCCTCCTTTCCTAATGTAGTCTTTGAGAATTTCTCTCTGTATTTCAGGACTAGAACTTCTCTGAAGAACTGAAGACAATGGATGTGAAGTATACACAAGAGACCACCCAAGTCTACTATTTTAAATACATGAGAGAATACAGAGCTGTGGCAGTTCTCTGGGGTATTCTTACTATTATCTGGTGTATCCTCACTGTTGTTGCTTTTGTCCAGCCTCAATGGATCGGAGACACTGAAAACAGTCCTGGTTACGGTCATTTCGGACTATATGCCCATTGTTACCCAACGATTTCAACATGGAAATATGCTTGCAAAGGTTCCTTTGGCGACTTTGCCTCTATCCCAAATGGAGAATTTAAAGCAGCTACATTGTTTGTAGGAGTGTCTGCTTTACTCAGCTTGATCTGTGTGGCAGCGTTACTACTCTTCTTTTGCTTCAAGAAGGTTTTTGTGTTTTATCTCTGTGCAGTCATGGAAATCATTTCAGGTAAGGAAGAAGTTTATTTCAAATAATTTTCAATGTTTCAAGTATTGTAGGATAGCTGTGTGTTCTTAGTATGTTGAGCTCAGGCGTTTTACTATGGTAATGAAAGAATGACAGAGACAGTGTCTTTTATTAGAAGTATGGTAATGAAAGGGTTAAAGACATAGACAGTGTCTTTCATTAGAAGTATGGTAATGAAAGGGTTAAAGACATAGACAGTGTCTTTAATTAGAAATACCCACACTGTAAACGTGGTTGGTGTTAGGAAGGGCATCCAGCCGTAGGAAACCCGCCAGACAGTCCTATACGAGCAAGTCAACCAATCTTGCCTCAAGTGGGAAAATTCCCGTCCAAACCCATGCAAGCGTGGAAGATGGACGTTAAACGATGATGATGATGATGATGATGAAAGGGTTAAAGACATAGACAGTGTCTTTCATTATAAATATGGTAATAAAAGGGTTAAAGACAGGCAGTGTCTTTCATTATAAATATGGTAATAAAAGGGTTAAAGACAGGCAGTGTCTTTAATTAGAAATATGGTAATGAAAGGGTTAAAGACAGGCAGTGTCTTTAATTAGAAATATGGTAATGAAAGGGTTAAAGACAGGCAATGTCTTTAATTAGAAATATGGTAATGAAAGGGTTAAAGACAGGCAGTGTCTTTAATTAGAAATATGGTAATGAAAGGGTTAAAGACATAGACAGTGTCTTTCATTAGAAATATGGTAATGAAAGGGTTAAAGACATAGACAGTGTCTTTCATTAGAAATATGGTAATGAAAGGGTTAAAGACATAGACAGTGTCTTTCATTAGAAATATGGTAATGAAAGGGTTAAAGACATAGACAGTGTCTTTCATTAGAAATATGGTAATGAAAGGGTTAATGACATAGACAGTGTCTTTCATTAGAAATATGGTAATAAAAGGGTTAATGACATAGACAGTGTCTTTCATTAGAAATATGGTAATGAAAGGGTTAATGACATAGATAGTGTCTTTCATTAGAAATATGGTAATGAAAGGGTTAATGACATAGTGTGTTGTGTGTATAAGTACTGTATTACCATAACAATACTATCTATATACTGTGTTGCTAACTCAACCATTGAAACACACTACCTATTATTTTCAAATAATTTTGAGGGATTTAGTAATCCATTGTGGATTGGCAGAATCAGTAGAGTGTCGGACAACATGCTCTGCAGCATTTGTTTCAACTTTGCCTTTCAGTCTTCTAAACTAAAGTACCAGTCAAATACTGGGGTTTATTTAATTGACTTGCCCTCCCAAAAATTGCTGGCCTTCTACTTAAAGTAGAAATCATTATTAATTTGTTGTTTGGAACATAACTTAACATATGTTCTTACATAAAATTATTAAATAAATATAAACAATTAGAAATAAACAGCTTTTCTATCATAAAACCATGGTTTTAGGCAGTTTAGTACCACCACCATTACCACCAACACCACCACCACCATTACTACCAACACCACACTGCCATCACCACCACCACCATTACTACCAACACCACAACTGCCATCACCACCACCATTACTACCAACACCACAACTGCCATCACCACCACCACCATTACTACCAACACCACAACTGCCATCACAACCTCCACCACCACCATTACTACCAACACCACAACTGCCATCACCACCACCACCATTACTATCAACACCACCACCTCCACCACTTCCACCGCCATTACTACCAACACCACAACTGCCATCACCACCACCACCATTACTAGCAACACCACAAATGCCATCACCTCCATCACCTCCACCACCACTATTCTATTGTAGCTGTTCTATTATTTGTAAATCTTCACCCAGTATATGAGTCATTCTTCATTTCAGCTGCGTTATTGTTTTTGGCATGTATCATCTATCCCAGCGGATGGGACCTTGAGGCAATCAAAGATTTGTGTGGGTCCGGCACTGGCCCTTACAATCTTGATAAATGTGGAATTCGATGGGCTTACATTTTAGCTATCCTTGCTATAATTGATGCAGTTCTACTGGCAATCCTAGCTTTCATCTTAGCCAGTAAAAAAACTAAACCTGATGATTATAGTGTGACAGGAAAAATTACAAGGGGTAAATTACACATTTTTATTTTATTTTATTTTATTTTATTTTATTTATTTCATCTTGACCATATCATCATCATCATCATCATTTTACATCAACTTTTCATGTTGGCATGGGTTAGATGGGTTATCATAGTTAAAGTCAGTTCTTATTTGGAATTGCTGTATTTGAACGTCATTTCACTTATATGTGCTGTTTATTTGGCATGGTTTCTATGGTTGGATGTCCTTCTTAATAACACCCATTTTACAGAGTGTACAGGGTGCATTTCATCGTGACAACTGCACTAGAAAGGTTGTAGTGTCTTTAACAAGACTGGAGGGTCTTCGCTACTCTCTGTCTACCGCAACTACTAGTCTGCGGAAAGATTGTCTGGCATGAAGCCAGTCCGTGGTATAAAAAACGTTGCAGACCGCTGATATCACTCTTATGATCAACTGCAAGAAGTCTTAAGATTATACATGCCAATTTTTAAAATAATAATGAACATTATTGTTTACAGTGCTCAGGTGCACAACTCATCAAAGGTGCATGTATAGTACAAAGAATAATTTACAAATATTAGGAAAGTGAACAGTGTATGAGTTATGATATACACACAGATACATGTGTGTGTGAGTGTATGGAGCGGGAATATCAGATGAGGTGTTGGTGAATTTTGGGAAGCATGGAAGTTTTGAAGGATGTCGTGTCCCGAAAGCTAAAAACTGATGCAGGTAGTTTGTTCCATGCTTCAGCAAATCTGAGCATGAAAAAATGTTTCTGAAAGTCATGGGAGCTGTGGTGTTTTCTGATTTTGTAAGCATGTCCATGAGTGTTAGATACATGGAATTCGAATTGTTCTTAACCTTTTAGCATTTAAACCGGCCATATCTGGCCAGAAATCTCTCACCTCCTTCTGTTCAAACCAGCTGTAACTTGCTACTCATACTGATGTTAAGGTATTGTTCTCAAAATAAATAATATCAAAATTTCATAGCATCAATATTATCTGAGATAATATGTGAGGTAAAACCTTTACCATGAAAATATAATAGTATGGACATGTGATGCGCATGGAGGATGACCTCTGGGTAAAGAAGTGCCAAGAAATACCAGTAGAAGGAAGACGCAGTAGAGGTAGACCTCGAAAAACATGGGTGGAGGTGGTGAGAGCAGACCTCAAATCGCTGAAACTCACCGAGGAGATGACGAAGGACCGTGACAAGTGGAGAGATGCTGCGCTGAATAGGACCCGTCCAACCCTTGCAAGCAGGGAAAATTATCATTATCATTTTACGTCCGCTTTTCCCTGCTTGCAAGGGTGGGAGGGGGACTGATTCTGGCTCGATTTCTACAGCTGGATGCCCTTCCTAACACCAACCTCATTTACAGTGAGTGCTGGGTGCTTTTTTCCGTGGTGCCTACACGTCTACTTTACAGTGTGGGCTGGGTGCTTTTTTGCCATGGCACCTCCACGACCACTTTGCAGTGGAATGATAGGGACTCCAGTCCTATCATCTCATTTCTACAGCTGAATAAACTGGAGCAATGTGAAATAAAGTGTCTTGCTCAAGGAAACAACACACCACCCGGTCCGAGAATTGACCTCACAACCTTTCGATTGCAAGCCCAATGCTCTAACCACTAAGCCATGTGCCTCCATGAAAAGCGGACGTATGATGATGATGATATAGACTAATGTAAATGCTAAAGGGTTAAATAAATCTCTTCTTTCATGATTTATGAGTCTCTTTCATGCAAATTTCCTCAAAGAACTGAGTAACGTTCTAGTAAATGTTGGCAGAAAGATGAAATATAGAAAGACTTGTTCTCACATGATAATCTCTTGTTTGATATTTTCAGCTGAGCTGTATCCTAACTACAATGAGACAATACGTTCACATGGGACAATGATACGACCAACTATGATGACAGTTCCTGATATCGGAGACGCATACTCTGAATATTCACATATTTCCAACAAGAAATATTTGATGAATTCAGGCTTCCAGTTATAAAACAAACAATTATTATTCTTTATATATGTATATAATTTGTCAACAGTCAGACATGGTAAACTAAATTTTATTAATGATGTAAAACAGAATGTAAGACAAGTACACCAAAATGAGATATATTAATATTAAAAATATTTATACATTTAAAAATTACAGGCATGGACCCCTGATGATAATGTAGTGTATGTATGTTTGTATGTATATAGAGTTTAAGTACATATATACATGCATAGACAAATTATATATATATGTATGTGTGTGTGTATATCTATATACATACATATATCTTATATACATATAAACATATGCATATATATATATATATATATATATATATATATATATATATATAAACACATATACATATATATATAAACACATATACATATAAACACATATACATATAAACACATACATACATATATATATATATATAAAAACACATATACATACATATATATATAAACACATATACATATATGTATATATAATTGTTTCTAATTTTGGTACATGGCCAGCAATTAATCCAGTGTATTACTGGTACTTTGCCATAGGTAATATGTTACTAATAACATGTTATTACAGATTTCGCTTTCATATTTTACCATCGCTTAACAACTACAGCAACACTATTATAATACTAATAAGACTAATAAGATACATTTTAAGTAAAAGATTCAATATTAATTCAAATAGAAAAACTGCAATTGCTAAATTTTGCGTAAACACGTTTTACATAGGTAATTGTTTAAAATATAATTTTCTAATAAATATTTACATTTTTCCAGATTTCTCTTTCTTAAACTTATTTCACATTATCTTTCTTATATTCTAATGAATGAATTTATATATATATAGGAAGAGTAAGGACCCCGACGGCTGAGCTCCGGCCGTTTCGACAGCTAGATCCGAACTTATATATATATATGTGTGTGTGTGATATAAAAGATACAGAAGCGAAAACCAAGCCAAACACTAAAAAATGAACATGGAACAAATAACTGTTTCTACTTTTGGCACAAGGCCAGCCATTATCCAGTGTATTACTGGTACTTTATTTTATCGACCCCGTAAGGATGAAAGGCAAAGTTAACCTCGGCGGGATTTGAACTCAGAATGGCAAGGGAACAAATAACGTGGAACAAATAACGTTACCACAAATTTGGTTAAAAGCTGGTTCAGATATGATCTACAGACACGAAATTATGAAAATATTTGAAATAATTGTTTCTACTTTTGGCACAAGGCCATCAATTATCCCAGTGCATTACTGAAATAATGATTTCTTTAACAACAAAAGATACTTACGGAGAATTTCGCGGAAATTTACAAATGCCAACTTTGGTAGGTTTTGATTGGTTACGGAAATTACTGATTTTTGAGAGGAGACGTTCTTTTACAAGGGAAGTAACTAACCAAATATTAAATCGCTACATGACCACATAACTTATTAGAAATAGCAGCCAAATATCCCTTCAACTACATCCTATTATCTTTAAAATGAAAAAAAAAAAGGACATATTGATTAATATAGTCTGAGATATACTTTGCCTGAAAGAAAACAAAACAAGGAACAGCGATGCCTGGTCAAGAAAATAGTAATTTCAAGTACCTTATACAATTGATTTAAACAAGCTGTTGAAGTATCGACGATTTTGTATAGATTTGTCATCGAACTTGTAGCGGTGGAAACTTCTGGTGTTCTTGTCCCGGTACCACCTCCTTACTCACTGCTATCAAGGTAGAGTTGGCCACCTGCAGAAGTGAGCCCTCGCCAGTTGGAAAGGTATTCGTTTTGGTTTCAAATCCCGCCGGGATCAACTTTGCCTTTCATCGATCCGATGTCAATAAAATATACCAGTCATGTACAATATAAACGACTTTCTTTTATCTCCAGATTGCCGGCCCTCTGTCACGATAAGAAACTATTATAATATTTAAAAAGAACAACAATTAATTACCAAAAACAACTGGCTAATACAATAACAATTAGTCCGAAAGCAAAAAAAAAAACTGCAACAACATCCACATTATAACATAATGTTGGTATATTAGGAAATATTAGGTTGAGGAAAAAGTTTGTGCGCCGTGTCAAAATAATGCTTTTTTATATAATAAATAAATTTTGAATATATTCTTGCATAAAAAATCATTATTTTAACACGGCGCACGAACTTTTCCCTCAACCTAGTATATGTGGAAGTAAAAAGTAGATGTTTTGTTTTAATTAACAATACATAATTTAAAACCTTTTTTTTAAAGCGCCAGGCTTCATGTATTTCTATGTGTTTATTTTTTAAAAAATCTATCTATGTATTTTTAAAGTTAGGGAAAACGAGCTGTGTTGCCCATGTGTTATGGAAGTTACTTTTTACCGGGGATTAAAACTGAGCCGTTGTGAAGTAGTCTTTTGTTCCACGACGCGAGGCTAAATATTAAATCCAGACAACGGAAAAGGAAATATTTTATTGACGATTAAAAGATAATAATTTGCCAAAGTAAATCGAATGTAAAATCGAATCGAAAGAAGATATTAATTCAATAATTAAGTGTGTCGATAGGTCACACACCTCAAGAGGTGCCTACTTCTAATACTTTTCTAGACAAATCAACACACTGGCAGCATTACAAGGCTAAGGCGCTGCAACAAACAAGCACCCTCACCAGATTCCACGGTAAGACGAGCCGCCAACGATGACAACAACTTCGAACACCACAAGTTAAAAGAAATAGTTTATTCCGTTCAGCGACCTTCACTTTAACCGCAGCATCCAGGGTGTGGTATGGTTCAAAAGAATCACTAACGATAGCGTCCTAAATGAGACATCTACCTCATACCCAAGGCGAAAAAGTAAAACCATTTTTTAAAGTACACCTAAAAAAAGTATAGTAAATATACTGAAGTTTGTATACGAAACGATTTCTCGCCAAATATACTTGATATGAACGAGCCTGAAACCGCCCACAATTCCACGTAAATTAATAAATAGGAAAAGGTACTTAACTTTTTATTTTCTATTATGTTTAATCTCTATTTTCTTTTCTAAAGAAAAGTAAAATTTTATATTTTAAATGAAACTAATGAAGACAAAGATTTCCTTTCTTTAAAAAAAAATAGCTCAAGGGAGATCACTCCCATTTCAAATGTATGGTCACGTGATCTGTAGCTATTGTTGGCTATTGATAGGAGAAAAAGCTTTTTGATATTTATAATAATAATAATAATAATAATAATGAAATTATTGTGTACAGTGCTCAGGTGCACTACAACTCATCAAAGGTGCATGTATAGTACATAGAATAATGTACAAATGTCAGGAGTAGTGGTGAAGATCAGGTCCAAAGTGTTGTCACCTCTTGTTGGAGAGGTGACTACTTGTGACCAGTTTGAGTCCAGCACTAGTTCAAGGAAATCGTTTGCACCCTGTGGCCAACGAAAGGTTTCCCAATCGATCTCAGGATGATTGAAGTCACCTGCAATAAACACATAAGTGGCTGTTTTCTTGGCAGCAACTCTGAGGATATCGCAAAGCTGTGTGTCCTGGTGGTAGTTTGGGGGGCGATAAACAACACCAAGCAGAAGTGTTGACATGGTCATACGTATGTCACAGAAAAAAACTTCTTCCTGTGATTCGTTCAAATCAACGCAAGGAATTACCGAAAAGTTTGAACGAACGTAGACCATCACACCACCACTACGGCGGTTAATGCGGTCCTTGCGGAAAAGGTTGTACCCAGTAATGGTGAAAACCCCATCACAGAGTAAGGAATGTGCCCATGTTTCCGTGACTGTGATGAAGTCAGGGTCGATGCTTCTGACGTAGGATTCGAACAGATGTATCTTGTTGCATAAACTGCGAGCATTTAAGGACAACAATTTGTACCCTGCTCGCAGTTTATGATGGTGTGTAGAGGGTGGCAGGTTGTTCTGGTTTAGTTTCCCAGAGTTGTAGCAGTTTTTACATTGCCAGTTATTGTGGGTAGATCACACTCAGACCAGCTGGTATCTCTCTTCCACGTTTCACCAGCCTTGACAAACCTCCAGATCCGCCCATCATCACGCAAACTGAAACTTTCATCTTGTGCTGAGTTCCGATTCAAGGAAGCTGCAGCACGTAGTTTTGGACGTACATGGAGTGGTAGGCCTGGGCGTGTTCGGAAGGTAATCCGATTTTCACGCCCAGCTTTAGCAGAGGCCAGATGATATGAGGTTGCCTCTGCGGGGTCCGAGAAAGACAGCCTGATGAGTCTGGGTTTTGGACCAGGTCGACCAAGGCGGAGGGCACCCTTTGGGGGAACACAGCCTAGGTCTTTGGCTGAGCTGGCAGCAAATGCCTGAAGATCAGCCTTGTCCTCTGGTTATAAAACTAATTTCTAGTTTATTATTCACTGATGTGTAGATATCATTACAAATTCTTACAGAATGAAAATGTAATCAGATATAAAAAAAAAAATACAATTAATTATTGCTGGAAACCTTTCAAATATAATACTAGATATACAAAAAGGCCATCACCCATGGTAACGCTGCAAGCGTGCTGGCTTGACTCAAAAATCATTAGCGATGTTCCCTAGTACTCCTCGCGACACTGCTGTCTTTTGCTCTGGAGGTGGGTCGGTTGTCCACTCCTTCCTTTATATTGTATCCGTCTGCGCTTTCGTTCTATAAGCGTTGTATTATTATATGTATTTATTGATCTGAGGTCAAATCCCGCCGAGGTTAACTTTGCCTTTCATCCTTACGGGGTCGATAAAATAAAGTACTAGTAATGCACTGGGATAATTGCTGGCCTTGTGCCAAACGTAGAAACAATTATTATAAGTATTTATAAGGTCCCTAACAATAATTTATTGTATTTATTATTTCTGTTAAGAAAATGTAAAGGAAGTGGTGAACAACCGAGCCAACACCAGAGCAAAAGACAGCAGCGTCGCGAGGAGTACCGGGCAATCTCTAATGATTTTTTAGGCAAGCCAGCACACTCGCAGCGTTGCCTCGGGTGATGGCGAGGCTGTCTTTTGCTCTGGTGTTAGCTCGGTTGTTCACCCCTTTTTTTACATTTTCTTTAATATTGCAAGATTAAAAGAATATATCCTTCTTATTTGTGTTTATATATTCATTCTCTAAGAATTATTTGTTAAGTATCATATATATATATTATTTGTGTCTATATTTTTTTTTTCATTCTGTAAACATATTATTATATTCAATATTTTTTCACAAATAAATATGCTGTTTGAATAATGCAATTTGACAGAACACTATAACGAAAGCGACCATCAGTTCAGGACTAAGTGCAGCGGTCGGTCGCACATCATAATTGTTTCTACATTTGGCACAAGGCCAGCAATTACCCAGTACATTACTGGTACTTTATTTTATCGACCCCGTAAGGATGAAAGGCAAAGTCAACCTCGGCGGGATTTGAACTCAGACCATAAAGGGACGTAACTATGCTGGAAAGCATGGCGTCCGACCCTCTACCGATACTGCCAATCCCGGCAAGGACCGTCATAATGATCAACGGAACGTTTTTAGGCAAACCGACACGCACGCAGCATTACCTATATTTTTGTAGATATAATTTGTTTGTTGCAAATGCAGATCTTTGTTTCTTTTTATTCATGGAAATGTAAATTTTTTAATATTCAGTTATTAATTATTACTTTAAATTATTGCTTCTCCTTTACGTTCTGAGTTCAAATCTCGCCGAGGTTAACTTTGCCTTTCATCCGTACGGGGTCGATAAAATAAATTACCTGTAATGTACTGGGTCGATTTAATCGACTTTCCTCTCCCTCCAAATTACTGGCTTTGTGCCTATAGTAGAAATTCTTAATTTATTTGTGTCGGTATTCCACATCGGCTCTATCACACCCGGGCCTGCATCTTTGGAATAGCGGTATTGCGTGCTCTGAACAGAAGAAAAATGCATATTATATACTTTCTCTGATATTATTAACACAAACTGTGATACTTGGTGTCATCATCTGTTAGTCGTAGCCGTTGTGCTTCGTATTAAGTGAAATCTCGGGGTTAAGTCTCGTACGGTCACAGATATTACGAGGCGAAGAAGAACGACGTGGCAGCCATCAAATAAATGACCTACTTTCCCAAAAACTTTTTTTTTTTAAATAGAAACTGCGCTGTATTCTTCTTCTCTTTTTCTCTTCTTTTCTCCTTCTTATGCTTCTTCTTCTCTTTTCTTTTTTTCTTCATTTTTAGCATTTGCTGGAAGTACGTGGCACCTCTAGAATTGATTAAATTTATTAAAAAGAGAGTTAAAAGTGTCTCTCAAACTTTTGAAAAAATAAAACAGAAAGTTAAAAACACTGTCTATTAAATAACAAACAAGGAAAACTGCATACACATTATAATTACTTTTATCTACACTACAAAAGGTTAATATAATATGACCAGAAAAAATAATATACCCAATAAATTCAACATTAATTACGATAAAAATAATGTAGTAGGGTGTATGCATCCAACAAAGGTGTGTCTATTAAGGCTAAGCATATATCATTTAGAGAGAGGAGTGAGGGAGGTGTTTTATAGACAAGGTAAATACACATCTTTAGTGTCCAAGGGTGTTCGATAGACAAGGTAAATACACTTCATTAGTGTCCAAAGGTGTTTTATAGACAAGGTAAATACACTTCATTAGTGTCCAAAGGTGTTTTATAGACAAGGTAAATACACTTTATTAGTGTCCAAAGGTGTTCTATAGACAAGGTAAATACACATCTTTAGTGTCCAAAGTTGTTTGATACACAAGGTAAATACACTTCATTAGTGCCCAAAGGTGTTTTATAGACAAGGTAAATACACATCTTTAGTGTCCAAAGGTGTTCGATAGACAAGGTAAATACACATCTTTAGAGTCCAAAGTTGTTTGATAGACATCTTTAGTGTCCAAAGGTAGAGGGAGTTTATTCTATGTATTGTACTTTTATCAAAAGATTAATGATTTTCAGATCTTTGAATTGTTGGGGAAAAAAAAGAACAAATAAACGATATCTAATTGTTTCTCCTTTAGGCACAAGGCCAGCAATTTGAAGATTAAATCCACTTTATTTATGTAATGATGAAAGGTAAAGCTTACTTCAGCGGAATTTGAACTTAGGACGTTGCCTGTTGTCCGACGCTCGACATGTAAACAACATAAATTATAAGAAACATAATTAATATGAATAGACAAACACCGTTTTCGCCTTGGGGATGATGATGATGATGATGTAACTCAGCCCTGTGATTGAAAACCAATCGTTGTGGATAATCCGTTCTGGGAGGTGAGGAATTTACAATTTGTGTAACCGAGTCTAACTCGTCTTGACTACGTCTATCATTGCTGAAATACAGAGGTTGATTGATGTTATTCCAATGACTCCTTACTACTACATCTAGACCATCGTTTGTTGTAGTGAACTTTTCTAGATCAAAATATCGTATAAAATAAACCTTAATTTTCATATATGGTCTACTTAAACGTTGGACTTCTTTGAACACGTAAAGCCTCCTGTTGTCCCAGCTGTAATATTTTTCATCTTTTAAGGAAACTCTGATCGTGCGAATGTCATCAGGAGTAATTTGACGAGTAATAATATCCGAAATAAGACTTTGTATTTTGTTTCCATTTTGAAAGAATGGGGAGATAGAATCCTGAGTATAGCGGATCACTTTTGGAGACAGTTCAATAAACATTTTAAGTTAAAATATACTTTGATTGTAAATATTATCTAATGTGAAAGTATAGCTTTTCTAAGAATTGGGAGTAAAACTTGTTGTTTAAGTGGTGATCGTTAACAAGGGAGGGTACTCATGAAGTATTTAAACTGTTTACTAAATAATCTATATACTGCATACATAAATAACATTACAAATTGCCAGGCACCCTCACGAGCATCACCTGACACCTCAGTAAGGCGAGCCACCAGAGATGACAAGAACTTCACTATCAGTGGCCCAACTCCACCAAACGTCTCGAACGCCACAGGCTTGAAAGAATAATTATTAGATAAATCCAGGTATTTCCGAATTTTATTCCATTCGGAAACAAAGCAGTAACTTCCACATTTACTGAGGTGTCTATAATGTGGTAGGAAGCAAAAGAGCCACTGACTGTAACGTCCCAGATGAGACACCTACCTGGATCAAATGGTAAGGCCTTCTGGTCTCTTCCCGTCACTTCTGGATAATTCAGCTGGCTCCAGAACTGAAGGGATATTTACCTGAGCCAGGGCCCGTTTCATGATCAGGTTTAGTTCGGTGAGGCAGGGAAAACAACCAGCATTTAGGCAGAAGGACATACCACATAGGCCTGTGGAGTCGAGGAACCTACCACAGCGACATCTCAGAACGCCATGGACATCGGCTCCCACTCGAAGTGCAATGGGGATGTAGAGCTCGTCTTAATTTCTCACTAGCAAATAGGCCAGTCTCTATATCGACAGTCGATCGACTTTCATCAACTCGGACCGAAGAAACAATGTTTCCGTTGGTCTTTCCAATTGCTAATACTGTCTATCGGTCGCAACTCCATGTAGAAGGAACAACATGAAATAAAGTGTCTTGCTGAAGGACATAACGCATCGGCCGGTCCGGGAATCGAACTCACAACCTCACGATTGCGAATCCAATTTTCTAACCACTCAGCCACGCAACTTCACCAGTCTCTATATGACATGGCTAAATATCATGATATTAATTTCACATGGCTAAATAACATTATTATTATCACATGGCTAAATATCATGATATATACAATAGCTACTGTTCTTACCAAAAAAGGGACTATCCTTTTAATGCATCTCCTTTTCCCTTGTAGCAGTTGACAATGATGCTGCTATGCCACTCATTTGGGTATGATACCATTTTGTATTACATATTTTACAATATGGGTGGTTAAAGTATGATCTACCATCCCAAATGCTTTCAACATCTCGATAATTATCTTCGAAGGTTCAGCTGATTGCCTCTCTTCATACCTTTAATTGCCTTACTTACTACAGGGTGTTGGACTTACGATCATAATGTCGTGGGTTCGATTCCTGGGTTTCGTGTTGTGCTCTTGAGCAAAACACTTCATTTCACGTTGCTCCAGTATACTCAGCTGAAAATGAGTAGCAGTAATAGCTGCGGGTTTAACCCTGCGATGGATTGGCATATTGTCTAGGGGGTAGTCTAGTACTCTCAGTCACTTCACGCCATGAAACCGGGATAAGTACCAGCCAAATGAGCCTTCTGGCTTAAGACAGACTTCAGACTTTTTCTACTACACTGCTGCTGGCTTGTACAATCGGTCCCTTTCATTCCCAATGCAAACTATCTTCCTCCCATACATTAACCTTTTTCAGTAGTCTTTCAAAGTGGCAATTCCATGCTACTTTCTTTTCAGCATCAGTGAGGGTAAGTACACCAGTTTCATCTCAGACACACTTCACTCCAACAACTGCTACTTTCTTTTCAGCATCAGTGAAGGTAAGTACACGAGTTTCATCTCAGGCACACTTCACTCCAACAACATCACATAAGAAGAGACAGGTGTCCGAGCAGTAAAATGGTATAACAGGTGGCATATTAAGTTAATGTTCGATGTACAAGACCACTGTATGGTAGGAACTAAACACAAACTTTGGTCTAAGATGTGTGTACGTGTGTGTAGCATCATCATCATCATCTTAAGTATGGGACCAACATTCTATTGTGGGTCTCGCCCAAAGATTGAAATGGGTTTTAGTAACTCGGGGTACACTCATGTCTCTGAGAGCAAATTATAAGCCCTATTCCTCACCCCAACCCACGAAACTGAAACCCAGAAGGACACCGTACTTCCATCCACCATATCCATAACTGGTTTCATTAGGTTTGTAGAGGGTTAATTGGGGTGGTGGCGGTGTGATGAAGTATTTTCTAACCTTGAAAGGTCAGAATAATGGTTCCTAATTTAAGCACAAGGCCAACAATTTTGGGGGAGGGGAAAGTCGATTAAATCGACCCCAGTGCATTACTGGTACTTTCTATTATCGGCCTCGTAAGGATGAAAAGCAAAGCTATCCTCGGCGGGATTTGAACTCAGAACGCAAAGGGTCGTAACTCTGTGCCAATCCACATGTTTCTTATACAGGTTGTGTTAACACGGGGAAAGAACTTAGGTGATATAAAAGATACTCACATACATACAGATATACATACCAGCACTCACACACAGAGACATTCATACACACAAACACACCCTCATACACACACGCACCCCCATACACAAAGACATAAACAAACACACACATAGACAAGTACACACATACACACAAACACATACTCGAAAATACACACACATAGGCAAATACACGCGCCCACAAACATACACAAGCAGCTACGCACAATTACAAAGCATACACATACCCACAATCATACACAGACACATACAAACATACACGCACGCACATAAGCACACACAAAAAACACACACATACATAGACATAAACACATATACACACACCTAATAAACATACATATGCACACATATAAGCATACACATAAGCAACGACATACACACACAAGCACATATATACACACACATAAGCATACACATGTACACACAGAAGCATACACATACACACACATGCATACACAGACACATACATACACTTGTAAGCATACACACACATAAGCACACACATACATATACATAAGCATACACATACACACATATAAGCATATGCAGTCACATACATAAACACTCACAAACACAGACACACAGACACGTGGTCATGGGGTTGTAATGACGGTGGTGCTAATAGGAATGAGCCTAGCTATGGTATATCTGATTAGAATTGAACCTTGACAATATATCTCCGATAGGTTTGCGGTCGAGCCCTTAGCAGGGAAGACTTCTGGTGTCCTTGGCCCTAGGGCTACCTCCCTACTCACCACCATAGGCACTGAGCTGGCTACCTGTAGCAGGGGAGACTTCTGGTGTTCTCGGCCCTAGGGCTACCTCCCTACTTACCACCATAGGCGCTGAGCTGGCTACCTGTAGCAGGGGAGACTTCTGGTGTTCTCGGCCCTAGGGCTACCTCCCTACTTACCACCATAGGCGCTGAGCTGGCTACCTGTAGCAGGGAAGACTTCTGGTGTCCTTGGCCCTAGGGCTACCTCCCTACTCACCACCATAGGCACTGTGCTGGCTACCTGTAGCAGGGGAGACTTCTGGTGTCCTTGGCCCTAGGGCTACCTCCCTACTTACCACCATAGGCGCTGAGCTGGCTACCTGTAGCAGTGGAGACTTCTGGTGTTCTCGGCCCTAGGGCTACCTCCCTACTTACCACCATAGGCGCTGAGCTGGCTACCTGTAGCAGTGGAAACTTCTGGTGTTCTCGGCCCTAGGGCTACCTCCCTACTCACCACCATAGGCACTGAGCTGGCTACCTGTAGCAGGGGAGACTTCTGGTGTTCTCGGCCCTAGGGCTACCTCCCTACTTACCACCATAGGCGCTGAGCTGGCTACCTGTAGCAGGGGAGACTTCTGGTGTTCTCAGCCCTAGGGCTACCTCCCTACTTACCACCATAGGCGCTGAGTTGGCCAGCCACAGGTGTGAGCCTCGCGAGATGGAACGACTCTTCCAACGCATCTCCCTTACCATCCTCCGGGGAAACGCCTTCTTCATTCTGTCCGCCGGGGGGCGTGGGGCGGCCAGAACGTAGGACCCCATTTGCTCATAATACAGAAGGTTGGAGAGGGCGAGAGAGATGGAGGCGATGACAGTGGGAGATCGGCTCTTGCGTGTTCGGACACATTCATAAATTCTATGTCGTTGTCTGTTCATCACGTACGTTTACATTACATATATATATATATTTCTATTTATTGCCACGAGGGCGCAAAAGAAAGGGACAAATACAAGGGGGGAGTTTACATAAAAAGGCGAGCAAAGAAAACAAATAACATATAAAATTGACAATAAAGTCCTCAATAGGGAGGAGGCGTTTTGGGGGGTCGCACACACCCCGCAAAAAAGTGTGCAACCCTTCTCACCAGGAGCACAGAGAGAGGGTGCTCCCTCGTTCCTTCATCTTTTCCATCTACAGGCTGATGTAGAGAGAAGGCCCATTCACACAGGCCATTCTCGCCACTTTCACCCACCTTTCATAAAAACGACTTGGGTGGAGCACCTTTCTCTCCATCCTGATCCTTCTTCCGAAATGATATCGGAAGAAACGGAATATATACAGCTATGGTACGACCACACTTGGAATTCGCATCATCAGTCTGGAACCCCTATCTTGCTCAGAACATTGACCTCCTGGAAACTGTTCAGAGACGTGCAACCAAGCGCATACCCTCCATCAGACACCTACCATACTCTGAACGCCTTGCTTCCCTGGGCATGGATTCATTGAAG
>OZ024755.1:6802047-6804547 GCA_964016885.1 Eledone cirrhosa
GACGTAGAACCTGTAATGTCGACATGTCACAGATGTTTACCTTTACAAATTGGTATCATTCTCTAAGTTGTTCAGGTGATATAAGGTAAAGTTGTTAACATTCCAAAACAGCTTATATTTCATTTAATCCGATTGCAAGATATTTAACAGATAACCCCTTCCTGCCCTGACCCAGCTCTTCATATTAAGATATAGGCCAGTTCATTGAACAAATGGCTTTAACTGTTTTGATATCAAACTACTCCTGTGTCTACGAAAGAAGTGCTTTAAAGTGTTCATATTTATCTAAAGGCGCTGAATTGGTAGAGTCGTTAGAACGTTGGATAGAATGTTTTGCGGTATTCGTTTCGACTATCTGCTCTCTGAGTTCAAATCCCACCGAGGTCAACTTTGCCTTTCATCTGTTCGAAGTCGATAAAAAGTACAAGTCAAGTATTGAGGTCAATTCTTCTTCTATATCTTTTTCTCACTTTCATTCTCTCGCTCTTTCTATCCTTATCTGGAAGAAATCTACTGTATTCAGACCTGGAGAGGAGATGGGCTCCACCAGGTTTTTTTAAAAATGCCCTAGAAACGCCGTATGTCAATACAGATCCACTACGACTCCCTTGGGAGTTACGGGGTGTAGGAGGATAGATATTTATCTAAACAACTTCCGTCACAATGTAAGAACCTTTAAGTTATGCTCCAGATAAATAACGAGACAGTTACATATATTAATAAATCGCCACCTAATTCTTGATTATTTTCAAAATTATTCGAAAATCGGAGGTAATGTCTTTCATTAGAAATATAGTAATGGAAGAATTAATAAAATACATAAAATACATCCGCTTCTCAATTGACAACCACGTCATTTAACGACCAATCACACGAGCGACTATCTTATTTAACGACTGCTTACACGAACGAATGTCTCGTTTAACGACTGTTCACAGTAACGATCTTCTCATTTAATGACTGCTCTGACAAATTACCGACTTATTTAACGACCACTCACACATACAAACATCTTATTTAACGACCACTCACACATACAAACATCTTATTTAACGACCACTCACACATACAAACATCTTATTTAACGACCACTCACACATACAATCATCTTATTTAAGGTCTACTCACACATACAAACATCTTATTTAAGGTCCACTCACACATACAATCATCTTATTTAAGGTCCACTCACATACAATCATCTTATTTAAGGTCCACTCACACATACAATCATCTTATTTAAGGTCCACTCACATACAAACATCTTATTTAACGACCACTCACAAATACAAACATCTTATTGAAGGTCCACTCACACATACAAACATCTTATTTAACGACCACTCACACATACAAACATCTTATTTAAGGTCCACTCACAGATACAAACATCTTATTTAAGGTCCACTCATACATACAATCATCTTATTTAAGGTCCACTCACACATACAAACATCTTATTGAAGGTCCACTCACACATACAAACATCTTATTGAAGGTCCACTCACACATACAAAGATCTTAACTACTGACCATTCACACATACAATCATCTTATTTAAGGTCCACTCACACATACAAACATCTTATTGAAGGTCCACTCACACATACAAACATCTTATTTAAGGTCCACTCACAGATACAAACATCTTATTTAAGGTCCACTCACACATACAATCATCTTATTTAAGGTCCACTCACACATACAATCATCTTATTTAAGGTCCACTCACACATACAAACATCTTAACTACTGACCATTCACACATACAAACATCTTATTTAAGGTCCACTCACAGATACAAACATCTTATTTAAGGTCCACTCACAGATAGAAACATCTTATTTAAGGTCCACTCACAGATACAAACATTTTATTTAACGACCACTCACACCTACAAACATCTTAACTACTGACCATTCACAGATACAAACATCTTATTTAAGGTCCACTCACACATACAATCATCTTATTTAAGGTCCACTCACACCTACAAATATCTTAACTATCGACCATTCACACATACAAACATCCTATTGAAGGTCCACTCACAGATACAAACGTCTTATTTAAGGTCCACTCACACATACAATCATCTTATTTAAGGTCCACTCACACATACAAACATCTTATTTAACGACCACTCACACATACAAACATCTTATTTAACGACCACTCACACATACAAACATCTTATTTAAGGTCCACTTACACTAACAACTATTTGCCCTTTGAATTACAAATATCAATTCATTTTTTTTTCCCCCCAAGCTGAATGGAAATGTTTTGGTCAAAGACAACACACGCGAGAATCGAACTCACGATCGACGACCTAGTAACCACCAACTTAACCACTAGGCCACGCACTTCCACCACATTTACGGAGTAAGAGTAAGTTAGAAATCGTCGGTAGATAACGTGAGGGGAAAGTAGAATAATATGAATATATAGATTTAAACAGAGATGAGTGTAAGTTATGAGATAGAACATCTACTGTTAC
>OZ024755.1:6807047-6814547 GCA_964016885.1 Eledone cirrhosa
GTGGCAAATAAAGAAATATATCTGTCTATTTATCTGTTTATCTATCTGTTGGGTGAAAGTGGCGAGAATGGCCCGAATGAATGGGCCTTCTCTCTATATCAGCCTGTAGGTTGAGGAAAAGGAGGAGGAGAGGAAAGGAGTACAAACTCTTCGTACTCCTGGAGATGAGGGTTGCACATTTTTTCGGGGGTATGTGTTACCCATATAAACTGTCTCCCCTATTGGGGAAAATCGACTAACTTTTTAAATTGCATTTGTGATAACATTTTACACGTTTTTATTGTATGTAAACTTCCCCCTTTGTATTTGTCCCCTTCTTTTGTGCCCCTGTGGCTAATAAAGAAACATATCTATCTGCTTCCCTACCTCTATCTATCAATCTATCCATTCATCTATCAACCGCTTTCTTTCTCACTTTATTTATCTACTGGGTATAAAACAACCCATTTGTACCGCCTCCTCCCTATTGGGGATTTTGATTGTTATATTTTCATGTTAAGACATTTTTTATACGACTGTTTGTAAAATCCCCGGCATGTGTCTTTGTATTGTCCCCTTTTCTTGTGCGCCCTTGTGGCAAATAAAGAAATCTATCCATCTATCTATCTATTTACCGATCTATTTACCTACCTACCTACCTATATCTATTTACCTACCTATATCTATTTACCTACCTACCTACCGATCTATTTACCTACCTACCTATATCTATTTACCTACCTATATCTATTTACCTACCTACCTACCGATCTATTTACCTACCTACCTATATCTATTTACCTACCTATATCTATTTACCTACCTACCTACCGATCTATTTACCTACCTACCTATATCTATTTACCTACCTACCTACCGATCTATTTACCTACCTACCTACCGATCTATTTACCTACCTACCTACCGATCTATTTACCTACCTACCTACCTACCTATATCTATTTACCTAACTACCTACCTATCGATAATCGCCACCCTCCTAATCTCTCCCTGGCGAAATGTTATTTTAAGTGCTAGCATTCCTGCGACAATTAATTTTCTTTATACATGAAAAAAAACCCATCATGCATGACAGAAAAAGTACATTACTAGAAATCATATACGTTATAAAATAAATGGGGTGGGATTGGGTCTTAATATGTAAACTAAACGACTAATTCTGTTGTTTTTTAAATCAACGGAGACAACCTAGAAAAATGACCGATTTTCCACCCGCGCCTCGCTTAGTCCACCCCCTTATTATTTGGGACCCGAGAGTATCTATCTATCTATCTATATATCTATCTATCAAAGTATCCCTTTAGAGGGAGAATCAGGGTGGAGAGAAAGGCACTGCACCCCAGTAAATTTACTGAAAGATGGGTGACTGAAACGAAAATGGCCCGAGTGATTGGGCCTTCTCTGTTTATAAGCCTGTAGGTTGAGGAAGAGAGCAAAAGGAAGAAAGGAGCACTTGCACAACACGCTCCTGGAGTTGAGGGTTGTTCTATCGACGGGGTATTAAACAACCCATTTGTGGCTCCTCCCCCCTATTGGGGATTTCGATTGTTGTAATTTTTGTTTCTATATTTTTTACACGACTGTATGTAAAATCTCCGGCATGTCTTTGTATTGTCCCCTTTTCTTGTGCGCCCTTGTGGCTAATAAAGAAATATATCTATCAATCTATCTATGACTATCTATCTATGACTGCCGAGTCTATAGTAAGGATCAAACCGCCACCTTCATTTAAAGGCCATCAATTACCCAGTACACTACTGGTACTTTATTTTATAGACCCCTTAAGGATGAAAGGCAAAGTTAACCTCAGCGGGATTTGAAGTCAGAATGGCAAGGGCCGTAACTCTATGCGTCAAAGCATGGCGTCCGATCCTCTACCGATACTGCCAATCCACCGCTGCTTAATATGATGAAGTATAGTTACATTCAAACATAAACTTTATTGAACTTAATCTATATTTAATGTTCATATACTTTTATTCCATCTTTTACAGAAATGTTCTGTTAAATAAAAGCGAACGGCTTCCAAGGAGAAGACCTCCACGACCACATTTTACGAAATAAACGTACAAAGCAACAACAAATTTAAACAATGGAGGTGCAATACTATAGCGACATCACCAGAGTATATCATACAGACTATGTCAGAAACTCCCGAGCTATCGCCGTACTATGGGGTATTTTTACGATATGTTTCACACTGTTAAACATTGTTGTCTTTATTCAACCTCAGTGGTTTGGAGACACTATGGACTCCCCTGAAGTTGGTTTCTTTGGGCTGTATGAATACTGCGAAAGGGCTACAGGATCAACTGATTTCCAATGTATCGGAGAGTTTACTAATATGGATTCTATATTGAATGCTTCATTCAAAGCGGCTGGATTCTTCATTGGGTTCTCAGCTCTGCTGTTTATCATCTGTGTACTCTGCTTGTTACTCTTCTTCTTCCTCAATACTGCAACAGTCCTCAAGATATGTGGCTGGATACAAACACTATCAGGTGAGTACTGCCAACATTTCACACTACACGCCATTCACACTTTTCTAAATAATTGTTTCTACATTTGGCACAAGGCCAGCAATTACCCAGTACATTACTGGTACTTTATTTTATCGACCCCGTGAGGATGAAAGGCAAAGGTAACCTCGACGGGATTTGAACTCAGACCGTAAAGCGACGTAACTATGCTGGAAAGCATGGCGTCCGACCCTCTACCGATACTGCCAATTCACCGCCCTGAATTTTATAAATAATATCATGCTCAACATCACAGGATCACACAAATGCACCTTATGTCAATTACCCAGCCAATTCAGTGAAGTTCTACTTTATTTTTGACATAAACAGCTGTTTGCTATAAGTTCTCTTTGTGTGCGGGTATTTGTCGTCTGATGAACAACCAATTAGCTGGGATTCATGTAAAAGCAATCACTTATGATTTTTATGAATAACAAAATCTGTTTACATTCGTTCCCTTCTCACAACGAGGCGTATCATTTGAAACCGTGAGCAAAGGAAGGTGCCTTATATGGGCGTCAGCCTGCTAGAAATAACTGCCAAATTCCTGCTCACGTTATAAAATGACAACATCTCGTAATTCCTGATTGAGTCATAGGGGCGCCGTAATGACACGCAGAGTTTCATGGGCATACCTTTCCAGGTCTGATCACAGCAGATTTCTTCCAGAAAAGGATAGGAAGAGAGAGGTGGGGAGGCACTTACCCAAGTTGTCGTGCAGTGAAACTGAATCTAGAACCAACTGGATGGTTTGTTAACTCTTTAACCACTCAACCGTTTTCTGTAAGTTTATTGTAAATCATAGATACAATGAAATATGGTAATTGAAGATAAGATATATAAACAAAAAAAAACGAAAAAATTATGGAAGATAAATCCTTGACACAGAAAAAACTGGCCATGCTGAGGCAACGTTTTGACTCAGTCGATTGTATAACATAACCAAACGATGAATTGTTCTTAGTCGAAATAAGCTCCCAGAGCATTCTTGATTTAAAAAGATATTTAAGTTGTTACCATCGAAATTTATCCTCAAGAAAATAAAATCGCATCCCACTCAAATAAACATTACTAGTACACAACTTGAACCTCCAAGGTTGTTATAGCTAACCGTCTTCACTATCACCGAGTTTCTATCCTGGTTAATGGGCATACTTAATGCAGGCCAAACTGGTTCCCAATAACTCTCCTCTTACTTCAATTCTGAATGGTTGTTCAATTTAGATCCTTTATAAGACAAAGTATTCATTTTGCTTTTTATTTCTGAGAGACAAAATTTCCAACCATCCTTATTCTTTTTCTATTTCTGAAAAAATGTAGATGCTGATTAAATCGTCTTTAAAACATATTTTACTTATTTAATCACATATAATCTTTGGATGTTGAATTAGCAGCTGTAAGTACTCTTTCACAGTAAACTAGCAATTTTGAAAGACATGAATTATTTCACGAACAATTAAAGAGATTAGGCAACATATATGAAGAGCAGATGGTTTTTAAATATTTTTACCATTGATATTCGATTTTCTGTTGCAAAAATTATGTATACAACTGGAGCTAAATTTAACATTATTCCTATTAAAACTTATGATTCTTTGAAAAGTGTTTGTCAAATAAGTAAATGAAATGTTTAATAATACATGTACAGACACAAATGGCTTGAAATCCGGTAAAACGCGAAGTAAAATAAATCTGTGTGATTTCAACTGAAAACAAGATTTTCATTGCAAAGCAGTGAAAAATACTGAATATCTTACTAGAGTCGAATGAAGTTTATTTAAATATCCATTAATATCTGATCGCCAGCGGATCATTAACTCGAAAATCCACGTAGCGATTTTCGAAGAGTCAGACTTGAATACACACACGCGCGCACACATTCACTTACACACACACACACACACAAACATTCATTCACATACACACACACGCACATACACACACATTCACACTCACACACACGCACACACACATACGCACACACACACATTCACATTCACGCAGGCACACACAAACACACACACATACGCACTTTACACATACTCACACGCACGCACACGTTCACACACACATTCACACACACATACATTCACATACACACACAATCACACACATATACACACACACGCACACATACACATTCACGCATACATATTCACTTACTCACGCACACACACACACAAACACACAAATACATATAAAATAAAACACTTTTTATCACTTGGATAAAAAATATAATAAGAAAACGCTGCTTTTAATTTGAATTTAACGCTTTCGTCTTTCATGAGAATCACCAGGATACAAATTTAAAAGAGTAGTCCAACTAGTAGGTCTCTATGAGTATTTTTGCATCTTTTAAAGTAGAGCTGTTATAGTTTAGTTTCGGGATGAATTTCTTCATAAAATATTTTTCCATTTCTTGTCTGACTTTTGGATCATCCCTAAGACATCTATAAAAAGACAATATTTTAAATTTCCTGTTCTCGGAAATTCCTGAATGTTTACTTAGCATAGTTTTCCTTAGTTCTGGTTTTCGTATCTGTTGTTTGTGCACTCTGACTTATTTACACAAAGAATTACCGGTGTGACCAATGTAATATTCTTTGCAGCCGAGACAGACTATAAAATATACCACCGTGTCTGTTTTAGAGTTCATTCCTGCATTTATTTTAAAGGACTGTCCATTCTAAGATTTTATCTCAGAATCAGTTTGCAAATAGTTACAGGCGTTACTACTACATGTCCTATCTCTACACGTTTTAACAGAAAATTTGAAAATATTTTCCGATTTAAACTTTTCCCATCTCAGGTGTTTTTTTAGGGTTCTTTGGTTGATGTTTGCTGTTAATGATTCAGATTTCTTTCACCCGAACTTTCATTTTTGAGCTTTGGAACAGAATTAGTAGGCTTGTCTTAATGGTGGAAAGTATATTTGATACTCCTGGATCATAAATGTCGACAAATTGAATAATATTTTTCTCAACTCTTGTTTAGATATATACAGTTCTTTTGCCTTTTTGATCCCGTCCTCTAATAAATTAGTGGATAGCTTTGTTGTTTAAGTTCCTTAACACGAATTACCTGTAATTCTTGATCCACTACTATTGCATATATTTCGTCTTTCCATGCAGTATGGAATGTTTTGTTAGGTGTGTGATGGATGACATGAACGAAAGTTTAAATATCAGTGTGTGTGTCTGTCTTTTTGTAAAATATATCTGGATAATGTATTATCGGGAGGTGAAATTGCCTTCCCGATTTGCGTTTTATTATTTTTTTTTTTTTAACAAAAGCGAACTACAAACAGTTCACAACATTTTAAACCATCTCCTCACACACTTCCATCTATTAGACTTACAAGCGAGTCAAAATATGAACAACGTCTTATTAATACATTTTTTACGCAAGTGATAAACAGTGTTTTTTGTTTCCTCTGACAATTATCTATATATATAAAACTGAGGATGTCTGTCTGTGTGTGTGTGTGTGTGTGTGAGTTTGAATCGCTAAAACTAGAGAACCACCCAACCGACTGTTTTCAAACTTTACACATCTAATACTTATGTTTCAGGGAGTGTTCTGAGCAAAATGAATTTCAAATTTTCAATGCCCTAGGGACCACATTGGGCGATTTAGCGATCTCTCTCTATAATTCTTACTCTTTCTCTTTTTAGATAGATACATACATATAACGTCGCGCCCTTATAATATATGTCTGTATGTCTGACTCTCTGCATTACGTCACTTCCCTGAGGATGTCTGTGTGTGTGTGTGTGTGTGTGTGTGTGTGTGTGTGTGTGTGTGTGTGTGTGTGTGTGTGTGTGTGTGTGTGTGTGTGTGTGTGTGTGTGTGTGTGTGTGAGTTTGAATCCTTAAAACTCGAGAAGTACCCAAACGATTCTTTTCAAACTTTACATGTGTATTACTTATGTTTCAGGGATTTCAAATTCAACTTTTTGATCTCCTAGGGCCCGCATTAGGTGAAAAACTGCGTTTTTTAAGCTTTTTAGGGGTTTTTTTAGGCGTTACGTCAGACCGATTTCCTTGAAATTGTAACTATGTATTAGTCAGTCTCTTCTTCATATCGTGTATATATATATACATACATACATATATATATATATATATATATATATATATATATATATATATATATATATATATATATATACATATATATATACATATATATATACATATATATATATACATATATATATATATATACATATATATATACATATATATATACATATATATATATATATATATATACATATATATATATATATACATATATATATATATACATATATATATATATACATATATATATATATATATATACATATATATATATATATATACATATATAATATATATATACATACATATATATATATATATATATATATATATATATATATATATATATATATATATATATATATATATATATATACGTTTGTATATATGAATGTATGTAAGTATAATATGCAAGTGTGTACACATGTATACATGTATATACATATCCGCGTGTGTGCGTGGGTGCGTGTGTGCGTGTGGGCGTATGTATGGACATAGATATGAGACAAATGGAGAAAGCAGTGTGAGATTAAGAGAGAAAAAGAAGAGAAAGGGGGATAGAGAGAGTATTACAGACACTTCATAATTCTTGAAAATGTTCAGTTCTACAGGAATTGCTTGGCGATTGTAACCCACTTATTTTTCAATCATGCATTATATGAATGTGTGCTGAGAATATAAGAACATGGCTTTGTAATAAGATATCATAAATCATAATATGTATATACAGTTTCGAAATATGAAACATAAATATAAGAAAAATGTTCATCTTTTGTAAACTAAATAAAGTAGAATGCTAGTTTTTACCTTGCAAATCTGGAGTCTTTATACAGTTAAAACACAAGCTGGGAAGATTAATAACTATTATCTAAATAAATATATTCTTTTATTCTTTC
>OZ024755.1:6829547-6832047 GCA_964016885.1 Eledone cirrhosa
TGAGTTACATGCACACACATCTACTGGGCTACATACACACATCTATTGAGTTACATACACACACATCTACTAGGCTACATACACACACATCTACTGGGCTACATACACACACATCTACTGAGTTACTTACACACATCTACTGAGTTACATACACACGTCTACTGAGTTACATACACATATCTACTGGGTTACATACACATATCTACTGAAATACATACACACACATCTACTGAGTTACATACAAATCTACTGAGTTACATACACATACATCTACTGAGTTACATACAAATCTACTGAGTTACATACACACACATCTACTGGGCTACATACACACATCTATTGAGTTACATATACACACATCTACTGAGTTACATACACATATCTACTGGGTTACATACACATATCTACTGAGTTACATACACACACATCTACTAAGATACGTACACACACATCTACTGAGTTACATACACACACATCTACTAAGATACGTACACACACATCTACTGAGTTATATACACACATCTACTGAGTTACATACACACACATCTACTGAGTTACATACACACACATCTACTGAGTTACATACACACACATCTACTGAGTTACATACAAATCTACTGAGTTACATACACACATCTACTGAGTTACATACAAATCTACTGAGTTACATGCCTTGAGAATTTCAATAGAGTCAAATATTTTCTAAATTAAGAATTTTAGCAGAAAGTCATGACCTGGGTTAAAGATTCTAGTCACTACTTGAGTTTTATAACACTATTCATTATTTAGCAGTAAAATAAGCTTCCGGGTCCACCGGATAGAGTTGCGCCCTTTTAGGGTTTACCGATAGAATAAGCTTAAAAAGCATTTTTGTCTATTTTGCCGGAACCGGCTACGTAGCCTATACCAATTTTTCGCTGTCTTGGCGGAAATAATAACGAATGTATTACTCCTTAGGTTGGTGAAAGAGATACACTGAAAGAATCAGTGCAGTTGGCGGAATTCGTTCGTCAGCCTTCCATAGTATACACGAGAGTCTGTGTGTGTGTGTGTGTGTGTGTGTGTGTGTGTGTGTGTGTGTGTGTGTGTGTGTGTGTGTGTGTGTGTGTGTGTGTGTGAGGGGGAGGGAGGCTACTGTCAAATTTTGGGGAAATGAGTTAAACCAAGAACATTTTAACAGCCCACCTCATATATCGTAATTAATCCTGAGTCAATATTTCTGATAGCTGTGGTTCTATATTTGGCGATGTTTCTCTAACAACAATTATAGAGATATCTCCTCCCCAACTTCTCACCCTCCTCCTCCTCCTCCTCCTCCTCCTACTACTACTACTACTACTACTACTCGTCCTTGCCCTCCCCTCTTTTTCACCCCTCCTCCTCTTCTTCCGCTTCTGTTTATTTTGAATCTTCTTCAAATATTGACCAATCTACCCTGCTATGTTGACACCCAGTTGTAATTCAGATCATTAAATTGCAAATAATTGTTTCTACTTTTGGCACAAGGGCAGCAATTATCCCAGTTCATTACTGTTTCTTTATTTTATAAACCTCGTAAGGATGAAAGGCTAAATTAATCTCGTCGGGATTTGAACTCAGACCATGAATTGCATTTTTAATCTCACTTTCCCACCCTTCACGTCCACAAGTCTGTATGATCCCTGGAATATGTCACAGGCTCTACATTTTCTACTGTGACTAAGCCATACACCCACACATACATACACACATAGAAAAAGAACATTCCTGGTGTGTTAATACAAGTCTTATTGAACTGAGGAATTTATGAAAACACACACCTTAAGTATTGTCCCATCTTAATATTATACTAAAGACAGCCATGCAACAAACTTCTTTCACATTAGTATTAATATTGTTACTATTATGATTATGATTATCATTATTATCATTATTATACATTCATACATACATAAATCATACATGCATACATGCATAGATACATACATGACCTGGAATAGCTTATTCAAGCTGCTACAGCGCATACCAGATTGACATGATTCAAATATTGAACAATTCACTCATACAAAGACGCAATGCTAACAAAGAGACAAATAAATCGCCTCTTACATATCTAACATTCACTATATAATGTGTTGATCCATACTAACCCAACAACAAAGCTCGTAGACAGTAGCCACGTACCCGCTCACGGTAAATATACTAATCCTAGTTATAATTCCACCCTTTTTATTCAATTATATTTATCCTAACCCTAGCTCTCTCTCCCCTACACACATACAACTATCTATACCTCTATCCCCATATAAACGAACAATGAAAAATAAAACAAAATATTTACCATTTACCATTTTAACAAGTTCTGCCACCCGATACAACACGAAAACAACGTTGGTATATATACAACAACATTGGTATATATACAACAACGTTGGTATATATACAACAACATTGGTATATATACAACAACGTTGGTATATATATACAACAACATTGGTATATATACAACAACGTTGGTATA
>OZ024755.1:6837047-6852047 GCA_964016885.1 Eledone cirrhosa
ACAAACTGGTTTGACTGCTCTACAGTATGTTTGTAAAAGAACTATACCTGCTAATTACAATGGTAACCATGTTTATGCAGACGCCTACACATTCATACATACACAAACACTCCCATATACTCACTCATACATACAGACAGAGAGAGAGAGAGAGAAGAGGGGGGAGAGAAAGAGAGAGAATTGCACGCATAGATAGATAGATAGTAACTAGATAGTCCATTCCTTCATATATGTGTATATATATATATATGTATATATATATATATATATATATATATATATATATATATATATATATATATATATATATATATAAATGAAAAGTATATATATATATATATATTATTATTATTATTATTACTATATATTTATTTATTTATTTATACACACACACACACACACACATACATATATATATATATACACACGTGTCTGTGTTTGACATACGAACATGCACAAAGCACGAATCACAAGTCCAAATATAAACAAGATATGTTGTATAGACAAGATTCTTTCTTAAGTTGTCATATATTTAGTATTACTCTCTCTTCCTCTTCCATACTTTCCATCTCTTTGTCTCTCTATTTATCACTTTATTCCTTCCTCTCTCTCTCTCTCTCTCTCTATATATATATATATATATATATATATATATATATATATATATATATATATATATATTTATATTTAGTTCGGATCTATCTGTCGAAACGGCCGGAGCTCAGCCGTCGAGGTCCTGACTCTTTTCATATATATATATATATATATATATATATATATGTATATATATATATATATGTATATATATATATATATATATATGTATATGCAGAGGTTATATTTAATTTGTTGGGATTCAACAAGCTTAAACATTTTTATAACTTATATAAAGCACTCAACAAGTTAGTGGAGTAAATACACAATATATTAATAAATGGAAACTATATTTATAAAACCATATTTATTTTATTATACATATTTCAAGGGCAACCAAGGCAAATTATGGTGCGCTTTCATCAGATAAAATACAGATTTGTTTTATAAATAAATATTGACATACCCGGAAAAAAAGACAACCTTACCGTTTGGAGCTTCCTGGATAGGGTATGTCAATATTTATTTATAAAACAAATCTGTATTTTATCTGATGAAAGCGCGCCATAATTTGCCTTGGTTGTTCTTGAAATATGTATAATAAAATAAATATGGTTTTATAAATATAGTTTCCATTTATTAATATATTGTATATATATATATATATATATATATATATATATATATATGCATACATATATATATATATATATATATATATATATATATATATATATATATATATATATATATATATATATATATATATATATATATATATATATATATATATATATATATATATATATATATATATATATATATATATATATAGATATATATATAGATATATATATAGATATATATATAGATATAGATATATATATATATATATATATATATATATATATATATATATAGATATATATATAGATATATATATAGATATATATTTAATGTAGAAGCCTTACTGTGGTTACGCCCCATTTAACCCGGGATAAACTTATATACATATATATTTATATATATATATGTATAAATCTTTGTATTCCTCTCACTCTCTCTCTCCATCTCTCCCTTTCTCTTTATATAGAAATTTTTGTATCTCTCTCTCTCTCTCTCTCTCTCTCTCTCTCCATCTCTCCATCTCTCTCTTTCTCTCTCTCTCACCCCTTCTCTCTCTCTCTCCCTCTCTCCATCTCTCCATCTCTCTCTTGTTCTCCCTCTCTCTCTCTCTCTCTCTCTCTCTCTCTCCATCTCTCCATCTCTCTCTTTCACCCCTTCCCTCTCTCTCTCTCTTTCTTTCCTCTCTCTCTCGCTCTACTATACTATAAAGTCGTTTAGTATCAATCACAGAATGTATTGGTAACACTGGTTGTGCCGGAATATAAAATACTTTGTGGTTTATCAATATATTCAATGGTGCTATAAACAGTTTTGGATTGTAGAACTAATGGCGGTTTTGTATGGTAGCTTGCTATGAAAAGAGTTAACTGTCTATATATGAGTGATGTCAGTTATTGGTTAGAGCCTGAACATTACTTGTTACTATGATACGTTAAAGGACCAGGGCTGGTCCTTTAGCAGAGTCCTTAGAGCGTCTGACAAATGCTTAGCAGTATTTGTTCTATTTCTATACGTGCTGAGTTAAAATCCTGCTGAGGTCTTCTTTGCCTTTCACTCTTTCGGGGTCGATAAAATATTGCGAACTCTATCTTCTGATGAAAGACTAGTCCCCGAAACTTTTAGGCCCTCTTCCTACTATTTTAAACGTTAAACTAATATATATTGATCGATAAAATGCCTTGGGCGCGCTGCTGATCGCTTTTGATGTCCTGTTTTAAGCGCCGAAACATCTATGATCTGCAGTTAACAGCTGACGAAGGGGTCCTTCTCTTGTTTCGTCCATATTACCATCTTAAACTTTGTTTACAGTAACCACACAATACAGGAGACTGAGGTTAGCTGAACATGCTCACCGACATCCAGCCAGAGTTGACACTGCACTCAGTGCTCCTGTGGAAGCCCCTTGCATGGACATACTGGAATAAGAAAACCGAGGTTAACATATGTTGTTGCCCTAACGACAGACACTGGTCTGTTGGAGACGCAGGACATAGCAGCGATAATGAGGGACAGAGACCCCTGGAGAGAACTCGTCCATGGATCACGGGAATTTTACCCGCCCTAGATAGATAGATAGTAATAAATGTGAAGAATAAAATCTCACACACACACATACGCATATACAGAATGATAGGCATACGCACACACGCACGATACATACACACGCACACATTCATAAATCATACTCATCTATATGCTCATATATGCACACAAACGTAACAAATCCACACATACATTTTGTATACAGACACAAGGAAACATACATATCCATACACGGATATGCATACACACATACATACACACATATGCGTACATATATTCACACATACACATGGACACACAGGCTTGACACACACACAGACCTCACACACGCACAATTACGCACAGACCTCATACACACACACACACACACACACATAAACACACACACACACGTTATCAGTCAGCAATTTGTTAATTCATTGTCGACATTCTCGTGTCTTTTGCCTCCATTTTCTCTCAGTTCATATTTTCTATTTCCGGTTGTAATCCGGTTCAATATGGCGTCGTTTCAGAGTAGTTTTGCTTTCTTTCAGCTTCTCCAACGCCATCAAACCACTTCCACAGTCTAACACAGTCTAACACAGTCTAACACAGTCTAACACAGTCTAACACACACTCTAACACACAGTCTAACACACACTCTAACACAGTCTAACACTCAGTCTAACACACTCTAACACACAGTCTAACACAGTCTAACACACTCTAACACACAGTCTAACACAGTCTAACACAGCCTAACACAGTCTAACACAGTCTAACACAGTCTAACACACTCTAACACACAGTCTAACACAGTCTAACACAGTCTAACACAGCCTAACACAGTATAACACAGTCTAACACACAGTCTAACACAGTCTAACACAGCCTAACACAGTCTAACACACAGTCTAACACAGTCTAACACACAGTCTAACACACTCTAACACACAGTCTAACAGTCTAACACACTCTAACACACAGTCTAACACAGTCTAACACAGTCTAACACAGTCTAACACAGTCTAACACTCTCTAACACACAGTCTAACACAGTCTAACACAGTCTAACACAGTCTAACACACAGTCTAACACAGTCTAACACATTCTAACACACAGTCTAACACAGTCTAACACAGTCTAACACAGTCTAACACACTCTAACACACAGTCTAACACAGTCTAACACAGTCTAACACAGTCTAACACACAGTCTAACACAGTCTAACACAGTCTAACACAACCTAACACAGTCTAACACAGTCTAACACACAGTCTAACACAGTCTAACACATTCTAACACACAGTCTAACACAGTCTAACACAGTCTAACACAGTCTAACACACTCTAACACACAGTCTAACACAGTCTAACACAGTCTAACACACAGTCTAACACAGTCTAACACAGTCTAACACAGCCTAACACAGTCTAACACAGTCTAACACACTCTAACACAGTCTAACACAGTTTAACACACTCTAACACACAGTCTAACACAGTCTAACACATTCTAACACACAGTCTAACACAGTCTAACACAGTCTAACACAGTCTAACACACTCTAACACACAGTCTAACACAGTCTAACACAGTCTAACACACAGTCTAACACAGTCTAACACAGTCTAACACAGCCTAACACAGTCTAACACAGTCTAACACACTCTAACACAGTCTAACACAGTTTAACACAGCCTAATACAGTCTGACACAGTCTAACACAGTCTAACACAGCCTAACACAGTCTGACACAGTCTAACACACAGTCTAACACAGTCTAACACAGTCTAACACACAGTCTAACACAGTCTAACACAGCCTAACACAGTCTAACACAGTCTAACACACAGTCTAACACACAGTCTAACACAGTCTGACACAGTCTAACACACAGTCTAACACAGTCTAACACAGTCTAACACACAGTCTAACACAGTCAAACACAGTCTAACACACAGTCTAACACAGTCTAACACAGTCTAACACAGTCTAACACACAGTCTAACACACAGTCTAACACAGTCTAACACAGTCTAACACAGCCTAACACAGTCTAACACAGTCTAACACACTCTAACACACAGTCTAACACACACTCTCTCTTTATATATATATATAAATATTCAAGTTGCAACCTTTTTAAATTACGCCATCAACATTGTTGTAATTATTGCAGTTGTTGTTGTTGTGGCTGCTGTTGTTGTTATTGTTGTCGTTGTTGCCGTTGTTGCTGCTGCTGTTTACTGCTGCTGCTGTTACTGCTGCTGCTGTTTACTGCTGCTGCTGTTACTGCTGCCGCTGTTACTGCTGCTGCTGTTTACTGCTGCTACTGTTACTGCTGCTGCTGTTACTGCTGCTGCTGCTGTTTACTGCTGCTGTTGTTACTGCTGCTGCTGTTACTGCTGCTGCTGTTTACTGCTGCTGCTGTTACTGCTGTTGTTGTTTACTGCTGCTGCTGTTACTGCTGCTGCTGTTTACTGCTGCTGCTGTTACTGCTGCTGCTGTTACTGCTGCTGCTGTTTACTGCTGCTGCTGTTACTGCTGCTACTGTTACTGCTGCTGCTGTTACTGTTGTTATTGTTGTTGTTGTTGTTGTTGTTGTTGTTGTTGTTGTTGCTGCTGCTGTTACTGCTGCTGCTGTTACTGCTGCTGCTCTTATTGTTGTTGTTGTTGTTGTTGTTGCTGTTGTTACTGTTGCTACTGTTACTGCTGCTGCTGTTACTGCTGCTACTGTTATTGCTGCTGCTGTTACTACCGCTGCTGTTACTGCTGCTGCACTTATTGTTGTTGTTGTTGTTGTTGCTGTCCTTGCTTGTTTTCTCATTGTCAAATCTATTTCCCTCCAATATTTCTCAAGTATGTAACTCCCCCCCCCTCTCACACCATGTGTCTCTCTCTGTCGCTGTATCACCGCCATTCCACTATCAACCATACTCCCCCCTCCCTCACTATGTGTCTCTCTCTGTCGCTGTATCACCGCCATTCCACTATCAACCATACTCCCCCCTCCCTCACCATGTGTCTCTCTCTGTCGCTGTATCACTGCCATTCCACTATCAACCATACTCCCCCCTCCCTCACCATGTGTCTCTCTCTGTCGCTGTATCACCGCCATTCCACTATCAACCATACTCCCCCCTTCCTCACCATGTGTCTCTCTCTGTCGCTGTATCACTGCCATTCCACTATCAACCATACTCCCCCCTCCCTCACCATGTGTCTCTCTCTGTCGCTGTATCACCGCCATTCCACTATCAACCATACTCCCCCCTCCCTCACCATGTGTCTCTCTCTGTCGCTGTATCACCGCCATTCCACTATCAACCATACTCCCCCCTCCCACACCATGTGTCTCTCTCTGTCGCTGTATCACTGCCATTCCACTATCAACCATACTCCCCCCTCCCTCACCATGTGTCTCTCTCTGTCGCTGTATCACCGCCATTCCACTATCAACCATACTCCCCCCTCCCTCACCATGTGTCTCTCTCTGTCGCTGTATCACCGCCATTCCACTATCAACCATACTCCCCCCTCCCACACCATGTGTCTCTCTCTGTCGCTGTATCACCGCCATTCCACTATCAACCATTCACACGAGTTTTCAATTTCCACGCTCTTCCGCCCTTTTGTAGACAGAACACACACACACACACGCACACATACACACATACATACACAGACATACATATATACACACACACACAGACAGACACACACACAGACAGACATAGATATACACACACAGAGACACACACACACGCACATCCACACGCACACACATACACACATACACACACACACATACACAGACATACATATATACACACACACACAGAATCACACACACACACAGAGACAGACATAGATATACACACACAGAGACAGACACACATACACACACACACACACATATACATATATACACACACACACAGACACACATATATACACACAGTGACATACACACACACGTACAGAAACGCCTGTACTGATACAAACACACATACATACACAGACAAAGAGATATCTATCGGAAATAATGGTAATAACATACATACACACACAAATAGAGCTATAGAAATAGAAATAAAGATAAAGATAAAGAAATGGCCATGGGATTTGTACATAGAAAGTACTCCTCTGAGTCACAAGTCCAGGCCTTGATGTTGTCCAAGTCCAGGTCACTGCTGTTGTCCAAGTCCAGGTCACTGCTGTTGTCCAAGTCCAGGTCACTGCTGTTGTCCAAGTCCAGGTCACTTCTGTTGTCTAAGTCCAGGCCATTGATGTTGTCCAAGTCCAAGTCACTGATCTCCAAGTCCAGGCCATTTATGTTGTCCAAGTCCAAGCCACTGATGTCCAAGTCCAAGCCACTGATGTCCAAGTCCAGGCCACTGATGTTGTCCACGTTCAAGCCATTTATGTTGTCCAAGTCCAAGCCACTGATGTCCAAGTCCAAGCCACTGATGTCCACGTTCAAGACATTGATGTTGTCCACGTTCAAGCCATTGATGTTGTCCAAGTCCAGGCCATTGATGTTGTCCAAGTCCAGACCATTGATGTTGTCCAAGTTCAGGCCACTGCTGTTGTCCATTTTCAAGCCATTGATGTTGTCCAAGTCCAGGCCACGGCTGTTGTCCAAGTTCAGGCCACTGCTGTTGTCCATTTTCAAGCCATTGATGTTGTCCAAGTCCAGGCTACTGCTGTTGTCCAAGTCCAGGCCACTGCTGTTGTCCAAGTTCAGGCCACTGCTGTTGTCCATTTTCAAGCCATTGATGTTGCCCAAGTCCAGGCCACTGCTGTTGTCCATTTTCAAGCCATTGATGTTGTCCAAGTCCAGGCTACTGCTGTTGTCCAAGTCCAGGCCACTGCTGTTGTCCAAGTTCAGGCCACGGCTGTTGTCCATTTTCAAGCCATTGATGTTGTCCAAGTCCAGTCCAGTGATGTTGTCCAAGGTAAAGGCCGAAATAGCTTGGAACCAGTGACGTAGCAACTCATTTCTACAACTGAGTGAACTAGATGATTAAGGATTGATTTTATTTGATAAACATCATTGGTTCCATCTTTTACAATTTCTGATTTGCTAGCACTAAGATATAGCATGCATGCATGCCCTCGTACGCTATAAGCCGGTGCTTATCCCGGTTTCATGGCGTGAAGCAACTGAGAGTACAAGACTCCCTCCTGGACTGGACGCTAGTCCATCGCAGGGTCAAACCTCCAGCTATTGCTGGTACTCATTTTCAGCTGAGTATAGTGGAGCCATGTTTAATGAAGTGTTTTTGCTCAAGAACACAACACACAACCCAGCCCAAGAATCAAACCCACGACATTAAGATCGTAAGTCCAACACCCTTACCACTAGGCCACGTGCCTTACACACACACACATACGCGCGCGCACACACACAAAATAGCAACAAGGAATTAAGATATAGACCAACATATGTGATGGAACTGGTTCTGTATACGAGGTTAAATCAACTGCTTCTGCGGTTTACTCCTGTAAATCCTTGCTAAATTCTGTAAATCCTTGTAGATTCTAAAGACATTCGATGCATTGATTATAAAAGACAAATGAGTGTTTTATCTATAATTTATTGATTTATTGATTCATTGATTTAAAAAAAAAATTATTGATTCTTTTTTTATCTTTGTCCTCAATACGAAATGCTGTGGAATGAAGTGTAATAATGACAGTGTATACATGCATGTATACATGTATACATGCATGTATACATGCATGTATACATGTATACATACATGTAAACATAATGTATACATACATGATTGTGTGCTTAAGAAATAACTTTACAATACAAACAAAAATAACAACAAGGAATTTGATTACATATTTCATATAATTTGGGATAATAAAAGTCTATAATAAATTAAAATGTGTTGAGATAATGCGAGATAATGCGAGAATTACAGTTCAATCTACAAATCTCACCACTACTCCACTCCACACTTATATTTACTTCCCACCAGTGACGTCATTTCTTACACACACACACACACACACACACACACACACACACACACACACACACACACACACACATACACACAAAGACACACACACACACAGACGCAGGCAGTCACAGACACACACACACACACACACACACACACACACACTCACACACAGGCAGTCACACACACACACACACACACACACGCAAGAAATACAGGTTAAACAAAAATGATTGCAATATTGTATTTAGTTTCTCGTATAACAAACAAAAATGTTGGGTTGGGTTGGAAGGGGAGTATTTAATAAAATCTTTCAAATAAAAACAAAACTTGATGTGATGGACTTAATCCATTGCCTTTTTAACACCGTCAGCTGGCCCGTATGTCCTTTGTATCAAAACCACTTTTATTTCAAGTATGATGTTCTGTTTGAGTATATATATATATATAAGAAGGGTCATGCTGCCGATAATAATAATAATAATATATATATATATCAGAGCAAACAGCACGGACACTCTATCTCAAAATTATTTTTGAAAAGCATTTAGAAATGCGCAACCGGTAAAAACTTAAAAACTTAAAACCACAACTGAATACTAACCCATACAATCACTAATACTCTTTTATTCCTAATTAAACCATTTTTCAACTGTGAACAATTTGTCAGCATTTTCTATTCCGTTTACCAATATATATATATATATATATATATATATATATATATATATATATATATATATATATATATATATATATATATATATATATATATATATATATATATATATATATATATATATATATATAAAACTATAACCAATTCATAAATCAAATATATTTAGCATTGATTACTAAAATAGCACTTGAAATGTGGGCCTATTTTTTACGTCTAGCATGGACCTATTATCATCTTGGTAGGAACGCTTCAGGGGAGGGGTTAGGTACATTTCATACCTTGTCTGGCTACATTTTCTTGTCATGTCTTTAAATGTATAATCAATTTAAACTGTGGTTCAACCAACACAAGTATAAAAAAAACGCATTCAAAATAGTTCGTTACATAAAAAGTTTCTATATGTAAAGTTTTGATTCGACATACGAATAATTGTTTCTACTTTTGGCACAAGGCCAGCAATTACCCAGTACATTGCTGGTACTTTATTTTATCGAACCCCGTAAGGATGAAAAGCAAAGTTAACCTCGGCGGGATTTGAACTCAGAATGGCAAGGGCCGTAACTCTATGCGTTAAAGCATGGTGCCCGACACTCTACCGATACTGCCAATCCACCGCCCCTTGCCAACACCAACGGTAGAATCGAAATTCAATCCATGAGTGATCGCTGTGTGGTAGCAATGAAACATGGGCTGTTCAGAACGAGGTTCCGGGTTATTGAGTCACGTATGGAGGTTTATGATTATAAGAAAGTAAAAAAAAAATAAAATTAAATAAATTTGAATAACCCTGTATTTGTACAGTCGTACACATTTACACTCACATACACTTTTGTTTGCATACAAAGAAAGAGTACTCAATACATAACGTAGAGTTTATCTTTATTAGGGGATCAGTTAATTAAGCACTCCTCGCTCGGTTGCTGGGAGTTTCGCGCAACACGTGGAGCTGCGTGATAGAACGCACGTGGCTTCAGACTGAATGACAGGAGAATGTATTATCAACTGGCATATATATATATATATATATATAAAATATACATATATACACACATATATATGTATAAATAAAGCATATATATATATATATATATATATAAAGCATATATCAGGCTTCCCTCCTTTTGAATATAGTTCAGCTCCACAAAAAACGCAATGAATCTTATACTTCAGAAGTCCCTCTGATGATTAGCAGTTCAACGGCCTTCATTTTGAAAGTTTTCTTACTACTATATATATATATATACGTATATATATATATATATATATATATATATATATATATATATATATATATATATATATATATATATATATACTTACAATATACTTATATATACAAATGTATATATATATATATATATATATATATATATATATGTGTGTGTGTGTGTGTGTGTGTGTGTGTGTGTGTGTGTGTGTGTGTGTGTGTGTGTGTGTGTGTGTGTGTGTGTGAGTGTGTGTGTGTGTGTATATATATATATATATAGTTTTCATAGTATAATGAGAACTCAACGCAAGAAACCTGTTAAAAGTAAAAACAGTAAAATGCCGACAATGACAGGGTTGGGTAGAATTTTCCTCAAAGGACAGAAACCAGTAGCTCTGTCCTTTGAAGTAAATTTTATCTGATGCTGTCATTGACGGCATTTTGCTGTTTTAACAGCTTTCTCGCATTGAGTTCTTCTCATTTTACTATAAATTCTAATATACTCGCGCTTCAACTCGATCTTCGAGAAAACTTTGTTTATATATAGTTTTGTTTTGTTAATTTCGTAATGAGTCATTTTATGTGCCATTATATATTTTGTTAGCTTTGTAATTGCGTTAGACAAGATTTCTTTCATCAAATGTCTTATATTGTATTTTTAATTTTTCTTCTCTTTTGACATTTAAATATGAATTCTGTAGAGGTGTAATTAAATAAATTCCTAGTTTCTGATTGGTTTATTTATGGTGATTTTCCAGGTGGAACGTGATTGGCTGAATGTGCCAACAGAGAAGGGAATGCACTCGACCATGCAAAACCGGAAGCTGACATCAAATGACTGGTATTTGACAATGAAGATGTTAGATATGGATATGAAAGAACTGGTGGGTAAAAAAACTGGGGGCCTGTGCACAAAGGGAATCTATAGGCTGCCCCAAAATTAGGCATATCACCCTTTTCTGCTTTAATGTCTACTTTGTGGTTCATTAGCTTCCGTCGTTTTGATAAAGATGCCTCTGTTGTTGTAGTTGATGATAATGATGATGATGATAACTCTAAATCTTGGTCTGTTTTCTTGGAACCCTCACTTGAAGTCATCGCTCGAGTCGGAGCTTCATCGTCAGTACCACCGTCTGAAAAATAAAAAAAGCAGGCGATGATGAAAAAAAAAAATAATGGTAATAATAACAATAATAATAATAATAATAATAATAATAATAATAATAATAATAATAATAATGATTTCTTTATTGGCCAAAAGGGCTGACATTAAGAAAAACGTTACAGACGGCACAGGACGGTACAGGACAGTACGATGTGGATTTTGTGCGTGTAAAGATTTTTATTATTTATATAAGAAACGAAAAAGAAAAAAAAAAGACATAGAAACATATATATATATATAAACAATAAAAATGAAAATTCAAACAATGAAAAATTCTCCAATAGGGGGAAAACCTCCGAGGGTTACTCGTGGCGAAAACCACACAAAAGACCACGGCCACCCTGACCACCAGGGCAAACGCCCTCTCTCAATTTTTCCATTCCTCAAACTACAAGCGTATATTCAGAGCGGTCCCGTTCACTCGGACCATTCTCGCTACATTCACCCACCTTTCAACAAACTTGCTAGAAGACAGCACTTGCCTCTCCACCCTGATTTTCCTCATCAAGTGAAACTTGAAAAAGTTAATCAGGGATTCGCCGAAGAGGAAAGTGTCTGTCTTTAACCCTTTCAACCTTGTCCACCACACAATCTCTTTCTACTTTTGGCACAATGCCAGCAATCACCTAGTACATTACTGGTACTTTATTTTATCGACCCGTAAGGATGAAAGGCAAAGTTAACCTCGGTGGGATTTGAACTCAGTCCGTAAAGGGACGTAACTCTGTGTTGCAAAGCATAGCGTCCGACTGGTTTCTTATATAGGCACAAGGCCAGCAATTTGAAAGGGGAGGAGAAAGTTGATTAAATCGACCCCAGTGCATTACTGGTGCTTTATTTTATCGACCCCGTAAGGAGAAAGACAAAGTTAACCTCGGCGAGTTTTGAACTTAGAACGTAAAGGGGTGTAACTCTATGTCGCTAAGCATATATATATATATATATATATATATATAGTGCAAATTTATAGTGCAAATTTATACGGGAACAAAACAGAGAATATATATGTCTGTGTGTGTGTATGTGTGTATATATATGTGTGTGTGTGTGTGTATATATATATATATTTATAGATAGATAGATAGATAGATAGATACCTATATATACACACATAATTGTTTCTACTTTTGGCAAAAGGCCATCAATTAAATCAGTACATTACTGGTACTTTATTTTATCGACCCCGTAAAGATGAATGGCAAAGTTAACCTCTGCGGGATTTGAACTCAGATCGTAAAGGGATGTAACTATGCTGGGAAGCATGTCTGACCCTCTACCGATACTGCCAATAATATATAAATATATATATGTTCCTACTTGCAAGCATATGAATCGTCTAGGGGAGATAATCCCTTAGACTAGTGGCTTTATTTATAAAAAGAAAATTGACTGGTAGATACATTTTTTCTAAACGAAGAATAAACGAAGTGATAAAAAGAATGTAATATATTTTGTCCAATAGATGAAGAGTTCAAATCTAGGCTAGACAGTAATAAAGTCATTTATTGATTATTAAACAATTAGTAGGTTATTTAAGACTTATAACACTTCACACGGATATATGTTGGCAATTAAAACACAAACAAGAAGAAATCTTATAGACTAGAAAGGGGTTAATGGAATAGAAGAGGATTAGTGGAATAGAAAGAGATTAATGGAATAGAAGGGGATTAGTGGAATAGAAGGGGATTAATGGAATAGAAGGGGGTTAGTGGAATAGAAGGGGATTAATGGAATAGAAAGGGATTAGTGGAATAGAAGGGGATTAATGGAATAGAAGGGGGTTAGTGGAATAGAAGGGGATTAATGGAATAGAAGAGGGTTAGTGGAATAGAAGGGAGTTAGTGGAATAGAAGGGGATTAATGGAATAGAAGGGGGTTAGTGGAATAGAAGAGGGTTAGTGGAATAGAAGGGGGTTAGTGGAATAGAAGAGGATTAATGGAATAGAAGGGGATTGTTGGAATAGAAGGGGGTTAGTGGAATAAAAGGGGGTTAGTGGATTAGAGTTGATTTCGTTAAAAGTATTCAAGAGCAAAATGGGTGACGGATTAAGTCTACCATCTGCATTTAGTACCATGAGTATTACGAGTACCTCCACCACCACCACCTCCACCACTATCACCACCACCAATACTACTACAACCATCACAACCACTACCACCACGACCACCACCACCACCACCACCACCACCACAACAACAACAACAACAACAACCACGTCCTTCACTACTACTACCATAACCACCACCACCAACATTACCACCACCACCACCAACACCACCAAACCACCACCACCACAATCACCACACCCACCACCACCACAACAACAACCACAACCACACCCACCACCACAACCACAACCACCACAACAACCACAACAATAACAACCCCAACCACAACCACCACAACCACCACAACAACAGCAACCATCACCACCACCACCACCACCACCACAACCACCACCACAACCACAACCACCGCAACAACCACAACAAAAACCACAACCATAACCACCACAACAACAGCAACCATCGCCACCACCACCACCACCACCACCACAACCACAACCACAACCACCACAACAACCACAACAACAAAAACCACAACCATAACCACCACAACAACAGCAACCATCACCACCACCACCACCACCACCACAACCACAACTACCACCACAACCACAATCATCACCAACACCAACACCACCACCACCACCACAAATAACAACAACAACAACAAGACGAAAGTGTTAAGTAAAAATTATTTCCAGTTGTTTCTCTTACAAATTCTGTTCTGTTCATCAATGCAAAGCAAGAAGTAAAAGAAAAAAAGAAAAAAAAATCCGCCATAACAGTTTGGCTTCCGAACTGGCAACGTTTGTGAAGTATTTCATTAGTAAATTACTGGCCAACATGCTTCCGGTCGTCAATGACGCAGCCGGAAATGAACAATTTGACATCAGCGCTACTGCGGCAGATGTTTCCAACGTACTGAGACAGTAAACTTTATAATCGTTAAGGTAGTTAGAGTGACCATAGTGCCGCTGGTGATTGTTAAGACAAGAACAGTACTACACAGGGTTAGACTAGATAGAGATAGAGAGAGGTTGATAGAGAAAGAGAGAGAGGGGAGAGATTGATAGAGATAGAGTGAGGTTGATAGAGAAAGAGAGAGAGGGGAGAGATTGATAGAGATAGAGAGAGGTGGATAGAGAAAGAGAGA
>OZ024755.1:6862047-6864547 GCA_964016885.1 Eledone cirrhosa
TGCAGGTAGCGGCTTGATGTTCATTTGAATACACTTTCCAGTTAAATAAATTAAATAAAATAAAAATGTCAAATATCGAAGGCCAATGGGAGGCAGATTATGGAAAAGAAAACGAAAAAGAAAAGTAAAACAGGAAATAAGAGAAGCTGTAAAAGAGTTAGAAGTTTCTGTTGTTGAATATTTTCGTAGCTTCCATGTACTCAAAGATTTTGTTTATATTTGTTAAGCCTTTAACCATATATTGAACTTTCAATCTTGGTAGTCTTTTAAAGATTGGCTTCAATATGTCCTCTCTCTCCCTCTCTCTCTCTCTCTCTCTCTCTCTCTCTCGCTCTCTCTCTCTCTCTCTCTCTCTCTCTCTCTCTCAGACTGATAATTTCTACGTTGGAACAAATAGTGCTGATCCGACATCATAACGACTCTATCAAGTCACTTAATATCAACATGTTACGATCGGTAATAACTAGGGCAAGTATTGTGATTTATATATAGAAAAATAAGAAAAACAAAAGCTTGGACAAAAAAATTTTGATAAAATCATCTATTGAATGGTTTAGAGTAGTTCTCCCCCCCCCCATTCTCTCACTCTCTCTCTCTCTATCTATCTCTATCTCTATCTCTCTCCCTCCCTCTCTCTATCTCTCTCTCTCTCTTTCTCCCTCCCTCCAATCTCCAATCAAACATGTTCAGAAACGACGACTTAAAAATATAAATTAATGATCAGGTTTTCTGATTAAAAAAAAGTACTTTCCAAGGGAGATCACTCTCATGTTACTTTGAATTAAAAAAATAATACGTTAAGGCAATTACATTTTATTGTAATTGCTTTAACAGCAGCACAGCCACACCTACCGTAAACTGCTACTGTAGGGGTTGTATTGCTTCTGGTGTTGTTGTTGTTGTTGTTGTTGTTCTAGTAGTAGTAATAGTAGTAGTAGTAGTAGTAGTAGTAGTAGTAGTAGTAGTAGTAGTAGTAGTAGTAGTAGTAGTAGTAGTAGTAGTAGTAGTAGTAGTAGCAGCAGCAGCAGCAGTAGTAGTAGTAGTTTTAGTAGTAGTAGTAGTAGTAGTAGTAGTAGTAGTAGTAGTAGTAGTAGTAGTACTAGAAGTAGCAGCAGCAGCAGTAGTAGTAGTAGTAGTAGTAGTAGTAGTAGTAGTAGTAGTAGTAGTAGTAGTAGTAGTAGTAGTAGTAGCAGCAGCAGTAGCAGCAGTAGTAGTATTAGTAGTGTTAGTAGTGTTAGTAGTAGTAGTAGTAGTAGTAGTAGTAGTAGTAGTAGTAGTAGCAGCAGCAGCAGCAGCAGCAGCAGCAGCAGCAGCAGTAGTAGTAGTAGTAGTAGTAGTAGTAGTAGTAGTAGTAGTAGAAGCAGCAGCAGCAGCAGCAGCAGCAGTAGTAGTAGTAGTAGTAGTAGTAGTAGTAGTAGTAGTAGTAGTAGTAGCAGTAGCAGCAGCAGCAGTAGCAGCAGCAGCAGTAGTAGTAGCAGTAGCAGCAGTAGCAGCAGCAGCAGCAGTAGTAGTAGTAGTAGTAGTAGTAGTAGTAGTAGCAGCAGCAGCAGCAGTAGTAGTAGTAGTAGTAGTAGTAGTAGTAGTAGTAGTAGTAGTAGTAGTAGTAGTAGTAGTAGCAGCAGCAGTAGTAGTAGCAGGAGCAGCAGCAGCAACAGCAGCAGTAGTAGTAGTAGTAGTAGTAGTAGTAGTAGTAGTAGTAGTAGTAGTAGTAGTAGTAGTAGTAGTAGCGATGATAACGACCACGGTGCTGGTGGTATCAGCTCTCTTTCTGCTGACGAACTACTTCGCCATGCCGAAGCTCTTCTATACACTCCACAGCGCACCATGCTACACCCAGACATCTCTCCTCGCTGACCTCGATACTTGTATCCGAGCAGCAGCCGAGGGGATATGCAACGTCAAGTTTGACGACATAGGGTGGCAACAGGCCACTTTAGCGGTCAGGTATGGCGGCCTTGGCCTCCGGTCCCCGATCTCACTAGCTTTGCCGACGTATCTTTCCTCGGTAACCTCGTGCCGCGTCCTCGTCAGCAGGGTTCTTCAAAACACAACAGAACCCTCTGTGTTCAGAGAACGTGAGGCCGCCTGTCAGACGTGGGACCGGATGGGACTTAGCCCAGTAGACGTCCTTCTTTCTTCTCCCCCTGTTGACGTCAAGTCCCCCCAACGCACTTGGGATGCCATCCAGTGCAGCTTGGCCTCAGACAGGCTCACGGGCCAGCTCGACCAGCACCGCCTTGCTTGTTTTCGTGCGGCCTCCAAACCCCACAGTGGTGCCTGGATCCATGTTCTGCCCTGCTTCTCCACTGGCATGCAGCTAGACAATCATAGCCTGCGAATCGGCGTTTCCCTGAGGCTCGGCCTCCTGATCTGCCAGCCACACCAATGTCGCTGCGGTTCCACCGTGGAGTGTTTCGGCCTCCACCCGCTTTCCTGCCGCCACAGTGCCGGCCGCATTCCACACCATACTGCCCTCAACGAGGTCATTAAGCATGGCTTG
>OZ024755.1:6874547-6882047 GCA_964016885.1 Eledone cirrhosa
ATGAATTGTATAAATGAAAGAAAAAGTGGGAAAGATAAATAGATAGATAGATAGATAGATAGATAGATAGATAGATAGATAGATAGATAGATAGATAGATAGATAGATAGATAGATAGATAGGCAGTAGGTGAGAGAGAGAGAGTAGGTGAGAGAGTAGGTGAGAGAGTAGGTGAGAGAAAGCGAGAGAAAGAGGGATATAGAGAGAGAGATAAAGAGAGAGTAGGTGAGAACAAGAGGAAGAAATAAAGAGGGGTAGGTGAGAGAGAGATATAAAGAGAGGGTAGGTGAGAGAGAGAGATAAAGAGAGGGTAGGTGAGATGGGAACTAATATGTCGCTCGTGTAATTTATTAGGAATTGAAAGATTTCGATGAATCGAAACAAGGCGAATGGTTAGGTTTCCTAAGTATATGGCTAATGGTATCCTACCATCTCTAGTATCTCTACCATCTAGTGTGTCTATAGTTGATGGTATGTCTACCATCTCTACCATCTAGTGTGTCTATAGTTGATGGTATGTCTACCATCTCTACCATCTAGTGTGTCTATAGTTGATGGTATGTCTACCATCTCTACCATCTAGTGTTACTCTAGTTAATGGTATCCAACCATCTCCATCATCTAGTGTTCCTCTCTTGATGGTATGTCTACCATCTCGACCATCTAGTGTTCCCATAGCCAATGGTATCCTACCATCTCTACCATCTCCATCATCTAGAGATCTCTACCATCCTCCTAGTCGTATTCCCCTAGTCGACGCCCCTAGAATGGTAGAAAGGTTCCCTTTGCAATCATGAGTTTCAAATTCGATCCCACTGCGTGACATTTTGAATAAATGTCATTTAACATGGCCTATGGTTAATCCCAAACCATTTAAATACAATTGGGTAGACAGGAACTGTGTGGAAGCCTGTCACATAGGTTGTGCTTGTAATTCTGAAGTCCAGCTTTGTGATATATTGTGTCACGTTGGTCTGGTATAAGAATTACATTGAGGTTACTCGTGTCTGAGGAATACATGGCCACACACACGTTGATTTAATGAGTAGGTAATTCAGTTTATCGACTGACTCATTGATCATTGTCGAAATCGACTGAGGACCCACCGCTGTTTACCTGGAAAATATAGTTAATGCTTGCTGCTTCTGATAAATATGATACTATGAGGCAACAGAAGAGAAAGCATCGGCCTCTGGTCATTTACCAAGTCATTGTATATTATGGAAGTTATGGGGCCCAAGCTGTTGACCTCTACACGGTGGGCCCTGGGACTTGATCCCTCATCGCTGATGTCGCTCAGATGAACGACAACAACCTGAGATAGCACCAGTCTCAAGAAGAAGAAAAAGAAGAGGAATCAAAATTATCACAAGTAAACGCCATGATGTAGAAGTGATGGTTTTCAAACGTGGGAAGTCTTTGACCATGTTTCTAATCCCAGTGGTAGTGATTTCACATCAGCCTCATCGTTAAGGTCGACCAGAATTACATAAGTTAGACAGTTACCTTTCACCAGAGAGAGAGAGAGAGAAAGAAAGAGAAAGAAAGAGAGGGGGTAGAGATAGACAATTAGATAGCAAGAGGGATAGACAGAAAGAGAGAAAGAAATAGAGAAAGAGAAGGGGGAGAGGGAGAAGGAGAAAGAAAGCGAAAGAGAGAGAAAGAGAATGAAAGAGAGAGAGAGAAATTTGAGGGAGATGGTGTGTGATGGAAAGAGGGAGATGAGTGTGTGAGTGAGAGGGGGGATAAAGAAAGACGGAGAGGGAGAGGGAGTGAGAGAGACGGGTGAGAAACAAAGAGAAACAGAAACAGACAGAGACAGAGAGACAGAGAGAGTAACAGTCAAAGAACATGGGAGGAAGTCAAGTGGGTGAGCTGATAACATGAACATCAAGATAAATCCCGATGCATTTGTTAGTTGATGCAATGACTAAAGTGTGCAGCATTGCAAAAGTTGCTATTATTAATGCATAAAGTTGCAGAAACATGTAAAAAGACACGTACATGTAGGAAAAACTGAATTATTTATTTTATTGCGGATGACTTCCACGATTCTCTTCTTTATTATTTTAGCTATTGTATATATATATATATATATATATATATATGTATATATATATATATATATATACATTTATATATCTAGGGAGGGTAAAATTTCCGATATATATATATATATATATATATATATATATATATATATATATATATACATTTATATATATATTTAGCCATTAAATACATATTTAAACTCTATTTCGGTAATGAGTACTTTTTCTCGCATCTGTCAATAATACACGTATATATATATATATATATATATATATATATATATATATATATATATATATATATAACGAAGGAAATGTGGTAAGGAACCAGGTGGACCATAACGCACCAAAGTACTCAATACTTAGGGTAGTAGAGTGGGTAATAGGAACGAGTAGGACCCCGACGGCTGAGCTGAAGCCGTTTCGACGTTTCTGAGTCCATAATTAGCTGTCGAAACGGCTTGAGCTCAGCCGTCGAAACGGCTTGAGCTCAGCCGTTGGGGTCCTACTCGTTCCTATATATATCTATATATATATATATATATATATATATATATATATATATATATATATATATATATATATAGTAATAATAGTAAATGTGAAGACTAAAATCCAAAGAGGGCTCGATAAGGATAAATATATATCGAACATATAAAAACCATAGAGCAAAAATTTATTAAAATAACAGATAAAATTTTAAGCAAAGAATCGGTGCTTTCACCCTTAACGGGAAGAACCCGTTAAGGGTGAAAGCAGCGATTGTACACACACACATATATATATATATATATATATATATATATATATATATATATATATATATATATATATATGAAAATAGGGAGAAAAAGACGATTATTAGGAAGAATAATATATTTTTTCCCCTTTTTATTTATTTCTCTCTTTTTTGGGGGTTAGAAAATGATTAAAACGAAATATTTATATGTATATATATATATTTATAAGTATATGTATATATATATATATATATATATATATATGTAGGAGGTGAGTTTTATTGTAGTACAATAAAGCAATGCAGATATCGGATAAGAAGCACTCTACAATTTGTAGGACTGGAGTATACATAATATATAAGAACAAAAGATGGTTAAAGGAGTTCCATGTATTTGATTATGCGCATTTCAAAAACAAATATCATCATGCAATAATATTTGTGTTTTCATCAGATAAAACAGGAGGACATGATATGAAGACATGTTTTTTAGCCTTCATATCATGTCCTCCTGTTTTATCTGATGAAAACACAAATAGTATTGCATGATGATATTTGTTTTTGAAATGCGCATAATAAAATACATGGAACTCCTTTAACCATCTTTTGTTCTTATATATTATATATATATATATATATATGGAGAGAGAGAGAGAGATATAGATATAGATATGTGTGTGTGTGTGTGTGTGTGTGTGTGTATGTCCGTGTGTATATTTACTGTTTGTTTATATGTAACATGGCGGTTTTTTACAAAACGAAATTCATAAAATAAGTTTCAAACTTAGAAATAAAATCCCTAGGGTTGAGGTTGATATGGTCGACTATATCAAAGCGGACATCACCGCTTTCTAAAGATGGAACCAGAAAAAAAAAAAACTTTATATATATATATATATATATATATATATATATATATATATATATATTAATTCAAAATATTAACAAAAATAGACATTCATGTGATCAAGTATATTTTATTATACATATTTCAGAGGTACTGGAGCTATCTTCAACAGTACGTCCTCATCAGATAAAATAAGATGATGCATGACATACCCTGACTTAGTAGATGGTTAAGATTCAGTCATGGTAGTGAATAAGATATGACAAAACTCAATATTTATATACCTTAAGATTGAGACATGAAAAAACTTATATATAATACAGAGGGTGCGTGTGAGAAAGCTTAAAAATACATAATAGCAATTTACCTAACTGTTAGAAATTCAAATAATTTAAATTATTGAAGAAAGAAGAAAGGAAGAAGAAAGACAGAGAGAAACAGATGAGGAAAAAATATAGTTACTAGAAGTATAGAAAGCATTCTTTGATTTATTCATTGAACCTTGTTTAACCTTTAAATATATATATATATATATATATAAACTACACGATGCAAACTGATATATTCTCATGTATATATGTATATATATGTATATATATGTGGGAGACCCTGCATGGACACACTGGAAGAAGAAGACCGAGGTTAACATATGTTGATGCCCTAAGGACATTCACTGGTCTCTTGGAGACGCAGGACATGGCAGCGGTGATAATGAGGGAGAGAGACTGCTGGAGAGAACTCGTCCATGGATCTCGGGAATTTTACCAGCTCTAGACGTAGACATATATACAAACAGCACGGACACTCTATCTCAAAATTATTTTTGAAAAGCATTTAGAAATGCGCAACCGGTAAAAACTTAAAAACTTAAAACCACAACTGAATACTAACCCATACAATCACTAATACTCTTTTATTCCTAATTAAACCATTTTTCAACTGTGAACAATTTGTCAGCATTTTCTATTCCGTTTACCAATATATATATATATATATATATATATATATATATATATATATATATATGTATATATATATATATATATATATATATATATGTATATATATATATATATATATATATATATATATATATATATATATATAATGTAGGAGGTGAGTTTTTATTGTAGCACAATAAAGCAATGCAAATATCCGATAATATATATATATATATATATATATATATATATATATATATATATATATATATATATATATATATATATATATATATATATAATTATGATTAAAAGTTTAACAAGGTTCAATGAATTCATCAATGAATAAAGTTTCACAATAAATTATAAGCACTCTACAAGAAGGTTTTCTGGAGTTATTATCACTGCCATGACTAAATTATAACCATCAACATAGTCAAGGTATATCAGGCATCAACTTATTTTATCTGATGAGGACGTACTGTTGAAATAGCTCAGTATCTCTGAAATAATAAAATATATTTGATCACATGAATGTATATATTTATTAATATTTTGAAGTAATATATATATATATATATATATATATATATATATTACTTCAAAATATTTGGATTTTAGTCTTCAATTTTATTATTATTACTATATATATATATATATATATATATATATATATATATATATATATATATATATATATATATATATATATATATATATATGTATATATATATATATGTTTAATATATATATATATACTAAAGAGTCGACTCTTTATAATATAATCATACTCTACTACACCAATGTGTGTATGTATATATGTATATATGTATATATGATATGTGTCTATATCTATATATCTATATATATCTATATCTATATATACACATATATATATATATATATATATATATATATATATATATATATATATACCATATATATATATCACATATGATATATATATATATGTATATATATATGTATATATATATATATATATATATATATATATATATATATATATATATATATATATATATATATATATATATATCACATATGTGATATATATATATCACATATGTATATATATATATCACATAAGAAACGGAGAATCAGTGGTATTAGACATGTATTAGACATATTACATTCTCTGGCGACCAGCTCGAGGCACGATCGATGCAATGATCGAACCTGACTCTGACATCGCAAGATCCTCAGATACGTCACGATTCTACGACCAGATTTTCCAAATGTATATATATATTATATATATATATATATATATATATATATATATATATATATATATATATATCGCCAGAAAAATGGTGAAGTGTTTAAAAGTTCGCTTAACAACTACTAGTGTTCGGGTCTTTTTTATTTTGACTGATTTTGTACTTGAGTCCCCTGTTACGTCCCTGGGTTGATCAATACCTTGTGTTTGGAATTTGATAGGCGGAAAATTAGTTAAGTATTTGTGGTTTTATACACACACACACACACGATCAACCAAGAGGATTCAATAACATGAAGTGTATTAGTTTCACGCTTGGGGGAAGAAGAATGAGTTATATATATATTCATATATATATATAATATATAATGTAATATATATAATATAATATATATATATGTGAGATTTTCTTTCGAACTGCTGCACTTACAGCCTAACAGCTCCTTCTAGCACTGATGATAATTATCGCTAAATATTGATGTTGATTTAGTTATTAATATTAATACTATTGGGCACCCACTGAAGATGTGTAAGGGCCCACTTGCATAAGAATCCACTGATCTTACACAAGTTTCTACATAACTTGGTATAATTTCACCCACAATGTAGAAATCTTACAATGAAATGATTCGTTTGGGAAATGAGATCTTTAAAATATCTCATATAAAATAATTGTTTCTACTTTAGGCACAAGGCCAGCAATTAACCAGTGCATTACTGGTACTTTATTTTATCGACCCCGTAAGGATGAAAGGCAAAGTCAAAATACAGCCAGTTATCCACACAACACAATATAGTTAGCACTCCAAACGTTTAATTGGGAATATACTCCTCTATTTCCTAATGTTTGTTGAGTGAGTTGGAAATTGGTCGGAGTATCGCTGTTAGCTTTCTCCGTTTATGTAATTATGTATATATATATATATATATATATATATATATATATATATATATATATATATATATATATACGTGTGTCACATCGAACATCAATAATAATGCTCGATTCGTTTAATAACATTTTTATTTTATATATATATATATAGTTATTTATATTTAATAACTAAATAGCTCTGTAGCTAACATTGAGCACTCTTCTTTCCTTTCCTACGGAAACACTTTATATATATATATATATATATATATATATATATATATATATATATATATATATATATATATATATATATATATATATATATATATATATATATATATGTATTAAAGTGTTAAACAATATTCAATGATTATGTCAAAGAATGAGTTTTACAGTAGATTGGAAGCACTCAACGGTAAAAAAATATTTTTCTGGAGTTATTAATATTAAAATATTAGTATTAATAAAATAGATGTTCTTTTGATCAATTATATTTTATTATACATATTTCGAATGTACAACTGTACGTCCTCATCAAACAAAATATAATGATACATGACATACCCGGAGATGTTAAATGGTTAAGATTTAATCAAGGTAGATTTAATCTAGGTAGATTAAATCTTAACCATTTAACATCTCAGGGTATGTCACGTATCATTATATTTTGTCTGATGAGGACGTACTGTTGTACATCCGAAATATGCATAATAAAATATAATTGATCAAAAGAACATCTATTTTATTAATATTATATTTATATATATATATATATAAATTAAAAGTTGAAAGATTTAAACAAAAC
>OZ024755.1:6892047-6894547 GCA_964016885.1 Eledone cirrhosa
TTACGATGGACAACCAAGAGATATCTATATAAGCATATATAAGAACGAGTAGGACCCTGCCGGCTGATTGAAGCCGTTTCGACGGCTAATTCTGGACTCATATATAAGCATATATATATATATATATATATATATATATATATATATATATATATATATTTAGAAACACACAGATACATGCGGACACACACATATACATGAATGCATCCACACCCAACCGTGAGTTAAGGGTGCCAACCTCACCGATGTTGCTCAATGAATGACCGGGACAGACCAATCCGGTTGAACCAGACTGAACCAGTATCAGAGTTAAAAATACATTATGAAGAGAGAAGAAACATTTAGATATAATTAGTAATAAAATGTATCATACCTAAACTGCTCCTAGATTCCTCGACTACGTAGTTTCGTGGCATAAACAAAAACAATACATCATAAAGATATAGAGTCCCTGCGAGGTCTGCCGACTTATCAAGAGGATACCTCATTTTACTAGCCTCAAGAACGCGTCTACACGACGTATATATATACATTTTTTATTTTTTTATGTCTGTGTATTTGAACTCTATTTGAAACGGTTGTTGAGTCAGTTATTTTTGTACTTTGGTTGTGTCATACTGTCAATAATTTAAACACACGCACCTTTTATTGATCATCAATTAGTTCTAATATACAATAACAACCCAATACACATACGTATATATATACATACACATACATATATACTTATATGCATACATACTTATATATATACATGGTGGCTGCCAACTCGTTTTCGAGTACGGCCACTACTTTATATCCATGTAGGAGAACTCCTACCGATGCGCTGAACGAGTGTGACTTTTTAGTCCAGCCAGTTGAAAACTCTGGTACAAACACTACACTTGTGACAATTATTGACACATAGTGTCATACATACATTCATACATACATACATATATACATACATATATACATACATACATATTTACATACATATATACATACATACATACATACATACATACATACATACATACATACATACATACATAACATAACCAAATGGATGCAAAAATACAGTCTTATTAGGTGGGTTCGGAACTTCGGACGGAAATCCTTCGTCAGGAAACGGAGATTCGGAGAGAGAAAGGGGATGAGAGAGAGAGAGAGAGAGAGAGAGAGAGAGAGAGAGAGAGAGAGAGAGAGAGAGAGAGAGAGAGAGATACAGAGAGAGAGAGAGAGTGTGTGAGAGAGGGTGGAACAGAGGGAGAGTGAGAGAGGGGGAACAGAGAGAGACAGAGAGAGAGTGTGTGTGTGGGCACATGGGAGTTTGGAAAAGGTTGTTAAGAAGGTTGTGGGAGGCAAACGAGTGATCCAGCATTCAGGAGAGGTGGGAGTTCGAAGGACCAGGTATGTAATGGGTATGGTTCTGAGTGTGCGCTTGAGGTTCAAATTGGTAGGTGTGCGTTATTGCTTCTGACTGTGTTTGTGTGTATGTAACTGTGAGTTATTTGTTTTGTTTGTGCATGTGTGTGCGCGTGAGTGTTTGTGTGCGTTTGTGTAATGTGATACATAGATACATATATATATATATACATATATAAATATATATATATATGAAATAACAACAGAAATAACAACACAATCGGTACAGTATATGGAAGGGATATATAAGGTTAACTCTTGATATAGCATGAAAAGGGTCATATATATATATATATATATATATATATATTTGCTCTACGGTTCTTATATATTATATATATATTTATCCTTATCGAGCCCTCTTTGGATTTTAGTCTTCAAATTTATTATTATACTATATATATATATATATATATATATATATATATATATATATATATACTTATATATACATATATATAAGTATATATATGTATATATATATATATATATGTATATATATATACATATATATGTATATGTATATATATGTATATATATATATATATATATATATATATATATATATATATATATATATATATATATATATATATATATATATATATCAAGCGTTAACCTCATATAACCCTTCCATATACTGTACCGATTGTGTTGTTATTTCTGTTTACCATTTACATACGTATAAATATATAACCATTATATGGAGTAGCGAAACAATTGTAAACGGACATTATCCTTACGGGGTCGATAAAATAAAGTACCAGTAATGCACTGGGTAATTGCTGCCCTTGTGCCTAAAGTAGAAACAATTATTATTATTATTCTTTACATTCCTTACATTAAACTACAACTACGTTGACAATCTTTAAATAATGTCTTCCTTGTGAAATTTGTGGTCTTGTTTTGCTTAACTAATGAATATATATATATATATATATATATATATATATATATATATATATATATATATATATATATATATATATAGTCCAGAAATAGCCGTCGAAACGGCTTGAGCTCTGCCGTCGGGGTCATACTTTTTCCTATATATATATATATATACAGTGGCGGACAGGGTCTAAAAATATTG
>OZ024755.1:6899547-6902047 GCA_964016885.1 Eledone cirrhosa
TCACACACAGCGATACACACACACATACACACACGCACGCACACACACACACACACACGCACATGCTATGCACATAAATAACATGTACGTGTGGGAAAACTGGATATGTGTGGTATATTGTATAACAATTCAGTGTATGTATATATATATATATATATATATATATATATACTGGAATTGTTTTTAAAATAAAATACCAGTAATACACTGGGATAATTGCTGGCCTTGTGCCAGAAGTAGAAACAATTATTATTATTATTATTATTATTATTATTATTATTATTATTATTATTATTACAGTTGCATTTATCTTGCTTTATGTTCATACGAGTTATCACCAAGTCACAACCAGTGACCTCAAGAGACAACAAGGTCCGCCATGTTCAAGAAAGAACATACATACTCACACATGCATCTTTAGGTGTTTAGACTTGTGACAGAATCTTCCTTAGTATATGGGCAGTTCGCATTAGAACTATCTTTTGTATTTCTCCTATACGCGGGTTTCCTGGGATTTGCGATAAATAATCATTAGACCCCTTAGGTATCATTCCTAGAGCGCCTACAACCACTGGTATTGTTTTAGTTCTCAATTTCCACATTTTTCCAATTTCTATCTCCAGGTCCTTATACTTGCTCAATTTTTCAAATGTTTTTATAGATACATTCTTGTCTATTGGAACAGACATATCAATTAGCACGCATACCCTCTTTTTAAAGTCCTTCTGTATTATATCAGGTCTATTTGCATCTATTTTTCGGTCTGTTTGGATGCTAAAGTTCCACAAGATTGAGATGTGATCTTTTTCAAGTATAGGAGGTGGTTGATGCTCCCACCAATTCTTTTGATGGGGCAGGTCAAAATGCTTGCACATTATCCAATGTATGTAATAAAACAACCAGAGACCATTGATCATATAATAATAATAATAATTATTATTATTATTATTGTTCTTTGAGTCTCAGTCATTGATGTTAATTAGCTGGAAAGTTTGTTAAAATGAATTTCAAGCCACTATCTCCAGCCTCAGATATTCAGGACGTATCGGTTCTTGCTGTTCCCAGCAAGCATGCCTTTTGAAGTGTTCCAAAGAGCGGGGCGGGGCCAATTTTCTTTAACCATCCTTGGAAATTCTTTGAGATAGTACCTAGTACGCCTATGACAATCGAGACCACTTTGACCTCATGGCAGTTCCAAATCCTTTTTACCTCCCACTTTAAGTCCTGGTATCGGTTAATTTTCTCCCTCTCCTTCTCTTGCACTCTCGTGTCGAATGGGCAGGTTACATCCACAATCAGGCACGATCTTTTTCCCTTGTCCAAAACCACCAGGTCAGGTCTATTCTGTTCCAGTTTCTTGCCATCTGTATCCTAAAATCCCACAGCACCTTCACCTGATCGTTTTCTATCACCGACTCTGGCTTATGCTCATACCACTTCTCAGAATGTGGTAAATTGTTTACTTTGCATAGGTGCTAGTGGATCCCCCTACCCATCACATCATGTCTCCAGCCTTTATAGTGAGTCTGGGCTAGGTTTTTACACTCGGATGCAATGTGAGCCACAGTCCCCTCTCTCTCTCCACAGATCCTACACAGTGGGCTAGCCTCCTCCTTGTAAATATGGTGTTTCAGCCACTTCGTTTTGAGGGCCTGCTCTTGCGCAGCCATTAGCATTCCTTCTGTAGCCTTTTTAAGGTCTCCTCTTTTCAACCAGTTCCATGTCTGTGGATCTCTAAATTCAGTTTTCTCAAAGAAGGTACTATGAAGGGATTTTTCATGAAGGTTGCTCTTTCTCCTTGTTGTTATTTCCTCCTTGGACATCCCCTGGTCTATTGACCTCTCCTTCAGTACAATTCTGAGCATTGGCTCCCTACTATCAGTCACGTATTTGTGTAGGTTGTTTTTCTCCATCTGAACACAGTCCTCTATGCTGATAAGACCTCTTCCACCTTCAGATCTCCTTAAGTAGAGTCTATCGACATCACTCCTCTTGTGGAAAATGTTGTAGATAGTCAATAGCTTCCTAGTCTTCCTATCCATTTCTTTTTGTAATTATTATTATTATTATTATTATTAGTATTATTATTATTATTATTATTATTATATATATATATATATATATATATATATACATATATATATATATATATATATATATATATATATATATATATATATATATATATATATATATATACTGTATATATATATATATATATATATATATATATATATATATATATATATATATATATATAAGGAAGAAACATTGTAAGCCAATAAAAATCTTTTGATGTTGTAGACGCTCTTGTGTTCTTTATCATATATATATATATACATTCATTTATTATGGCTTTTGGTGAGCCGTGTTACTCTAAAGTTTCACCTGCGCACTCACAGGATCACCAGTCTTGTGTGCTGATCCACCAAACTCTTCTCCGCTCTATGTGGATCACGCAAAACTCTCTGTTAATTCACCTCTCTGTATCTACTGAAAC
>OZ024755.1:6914547-6917047 GCA_964016885.1 Eledone cirrhosa
TGTTTGGTCAAGGAAGATGGAGCTATGTCAGTGACCCTTTTCTGTTGGAAAGGATCCTCTAACCCGAGACCTGGTCCAAATTCTTGCAGCATATGCCATAGTGAGATTTCTACTAAGAATATAGAGAGTCGTAACATACTATATTCTTAGTTCAAGCTTTTATTTCTGAGTTTCGGTTAACTTAATTACTATAAAATAAATATGAAATTGATTTCTCTAGTTGAATATAAATGATTATGATTATTATTGCTATGAAATATCTAAGTATGAAATAAATCCTCCTCCATCTTTACAAATGTTAAGCTAAAGCGGATGGACCAATCAAAAACGACTATTTGCAATCACAGTCGCCATATTGCTAAATAGGTTTTTATGTCCGTAAATTAGAAATTTTAATCGACAAACTACGTCACATGAAATCTAAACATATTTTATGCATTAACACATGATAAGTAGTTTCTTTATTAGATGGTTTCATATAATTGCTATATCTTAAGGTTCATACATTACATAAATATATCTTGCTACCCAGTTTAGAATAACTAGCAATATTTAATTCACCGCATTATATTACACTTATAACATTTCGGTGGAATTGATAATCAGGAAATGGAGAATATACTTCAAAAGATTTATATATCCTTGTAAAGTTAGTTCCAACATTTCTCATTAACATTTACGAAATATATAGCTATCTAAAGCCCAAGGAAAAGAGAATGATAACAGAAATATGATATACACTGCCTATCTATCTATCTAATATATTGATCTATCAAATAAAGAAATATATATATATATTGATTGATCTATCTATCTATCTATCTATCTATCTATCTATCTATCTATCTATCTATCTATCTATCTATCTATCTATCTATCTATCTACCTCTCTCTCTCGCTATATATATATTTATATATATATATTCATTTATATATATAACTTTCTATCTATACACCCCAGTAAATTTACTGAAAGGTGGGTGAATGAAGCGAAAATGGCCCCAGTGATTGGGCCTTCTCTGTTTATAAGCCTGTGGCTTAAAGAAGAGAGCAAAAGGAAGAAAGGCGCACTTGCACAACACGCTCCTGAAGTTGAGGGTTGTTCTATCTACGGGGTTAAACAACCCATTTGTGGCGCCTCCTCCTATTGGGGATTTCGATTGTTATATTTGTTTGTTTTATATTTTTTTACACGATTGTATGTAAAATCCTCGGCATGTCTTTGTTTTGTCCCCTTTTCTTTTGCGCCCTTGTGGCTAATAAAGAAATATATCTATCTATCTCTTCTCTATATGTAAACCTGCAGGTTGAGGAAGACAAACAGAGGGAAGACGGGAACACCTACAAAACGTGCTCCTGGTGTCGAGGGTTGTTCTATCCACGGGGTGTAAGACAACCCCGCAGTAACGTTCCCCCCTATTGGGGATTTCAATTGTTATTTTATATATAGTTTATTGTTATTCAGCATTGTTAAAGATTTTATGTAAAACCACCGCCGCCACGTCTTGTAATGTCCCATTTCTGTACGCCCCTGTGGCAAATAACGAAATCTATCTATCTATCTATCTATCTACTACCGCCTGACCGTAGTGCCCTGCCCAAGGGAAACCCTCACCAAGATGGAGCGCGCGCTCTTCCAATTCCTTTGGAAGAGGCGGGCTCCTATGGTGAGGAGATCCATCTGCTGTCAACACCCTTCGAAAGGAGGGCTGGGGATGCCGTGGCTAATGATGCGTAAACACGCATTAAGGCTACGGCACCTCTACGTATTCCTCACCGGACAACCGGTGTGGGCCTCGTTTGTGAGACGAACCTTTCCAAGACTCGTCTCACTCACCGAGCTGCAATCCTGGGTCAAGCAAAGACCGAGAAAACTGGGCGCCTGGCACACTGAGTGTGCCCAGGCGCTCACCGCCCTCTGGCAGGCGGATCCGGTTATCAGTGGAGACTCCACCGCAACATTCTATAGAGGGCTGGTACGCAGCAGGTGCGACGACGCCCTCGGAGAAGCCCTAGACATGGAGGAGGACGAACTGGCCGGCCTGTTCGGTAGGACATTCAGCCCGGGATCTATGGACAACTTCCAGAAGTCCCTGGCCTGGCAGTGCTACCGAGGAGCTTTACCCGTTCGAGAAAGGCTCTACATACACGGGCGCCCGGGTAGGGACCCCACCAAAAAGATCTGTCCCAGATGCGTGTGCGACGAGGAAACCGTTGCACACGCATTGGTACACTGCTCGGGCGTAGCCGATCTGTGGGGCTATGTCGAACAACTGCTGTCAAGGGTGGGACCGATCCGGTTGACCACCGAGTCTATTGTAATGATCAAGCCGCCTCCCCCCTTCAAAGATGAAGCAGAGGCGGTGTTTCTGTGCGTAATAGCCATGGCGAAAGAGGTTGTATGGTGAACGCGTCTGAAAGGACTGAGGTCAGGCACCTTTCTCTCTGGCCAACAACTGGTCCGTTTCTTCCGATATCATTTCGGAAGAAGGATCAGGAT
>OZ024755.1:6924547-6932047 GCA_964016885.1 Eledone cirrhosa
ATCAGTCACTATCCGTCTCCCTCTCTACAACCACCACCATCCAACCTCAACACATTCTATATTATATTAATGACATCAATAGGATTGTTCTCGTATAACACACGACTTCCCTCAGATGTTGGTCTGAGAGAGAATATTTAGCAAATGTAAGTAGTTTAACATTTACTGCTCTTTTGGTTTTCTTCTGATATAGTTACATGCATACTTACATGCATATGATGGCTGCCCCCTCGTTATCGAGTGTGGCCATTGCACGATATACTATCATTAATAATTAAAGGCGGTGGATTGGCAGTATCGGTAGAGGGTCGGACGCCATGCTTTGAAGCATAGAGTTACCTCCCTGTATGATCTGAGTTCAAATCCCGCCGAGGTTAACTTTGCCTTTCATCCTTACGGGGTCGATAAAATAAAGTACCTGTAATGCACTAGATAATTGCTGGCCTTGTGCCAAAAAGTAGAAACAATTATTAATAATTATTAATTAATTCTATCGTGCAATGCCTGTGCGTGAAGATTGTTTTTTAAAGTGAGGAAAGACTGTGCACTGAGCCAATCCCACTCTCTCAGCAACAGTAGCTATAACCCGAAAAGAAGAAAAGATCAACATCGCCGGTAACACACACACACACACACACATATATATATGATATCTCTCTTTCTCTCTCTCTCTCTCTCTCTCTCTCTCTCTCTCTTTCTCTCTCTCTCTCTCTCTCTCTTGAGAGATATGGTGAGGAGGGAGGTGGAGGAAGGCCGGCCATGACTTTTGCAGGAACCCCTGAACTAGCAATGTTGATAGGGGGTTGAGGTTCAGTTGGAACTTCTGCATATCAACGTCTGGAATTCTGGGGACCCCTGCCCCCTATCCACGTGGGAAGGGGGTTTCAATCAACATCATCGGTAACTTCTGAGCCGCGGGTTTTATGTTTGAGTTATCCAAGTTTCCTGAGTTGCCTTCTACTAGAAGAATGCCCTGACAAATGCTAGGAGTCCTTCACTCCCAATACATACATACATACATACATACATAGTGGCTGCCAACTCGTTTTCGAGTACGGCCACTACTTTATATCCATGTAGGAGAACCCCTACCGATGCGCTGAACGAGTGTGACATTTTCGTCCAGCCAGCGACTTGAAAAGTCTAGTACAGACACTACACTTGTGACAATTATTGACACATAGGGCTGGGCCCATGGTACCATATAACGACAAGTGCAGAGAGATCTCCAGATATAAAGCAGATATAAAGCAGATATAAAGCAATGCCTGTGCCGTGAAGCTTTTATAGTGAGCAAAGGCAATGCAGACATAACAGACCAGATATAATGATATGGGACAGGGGAAAGAAGGTATGCACAGTAGAGGAAGTTAGCTGCCCAGCAAATGCCAATATAATATCAAAGATTAGCGAAAGGGAGAATATCTTTACAATGTACTGTACTTCTACCATTATACTGTTCAAAATAAAACATGTTTTATGAAAATCGACCAATAATTAACAAAGTTATTAACAATAGGGAGTTTAAATAGGGAGTTTCCTTCCAGTCACCCTGTATAATGATACCAGGGCCATGGATTTATATTGCCTTGAATGCTGTCCAAGTTGTAATTTTTCTGAGTATTACCACTTGTACATCAAATCAAAGTTTCCAAGATTATCTTCAGTTTTCGCCAAGTATTGATGGTAATTACAGTTGAGAGAATCATTCTGTCATCTTGAAATTGGTATAACTCTGACCGGAATTGGTTATGAATAACTAAAGAACCTGCCTTCTGCTCGATTTCTTTGGGTTTGGTATAGCTGAAGCTGAGCTCCTCCTACCATAAAATGCTGTATCTCCTGAAATGTGCGTGGCAATCGCCCCTCACAAACAAATTATCGTTCTGATATGCCCTCGTCATGGCACTGACACCACTAAACAGGTTCTGATGGGGAAACGAGAGTACGTCGTTATAACCGTTTAAACTACTTGTCTAAAATTCAAGAATGTGTCTGTTCTGAGAATCAATGGATATTAGTAATATATTTGCAACATGTTTGCTTCTATGAAATCGAAGACACGTCGATTCTGTGATTCCATGGCTATTGGTGATACTGACATTTACATGTGAAAATAACTTAGACATATCTATCTCTTCTATGAAATCCAAGATATGTTTGTTCTGAGATTCTGTGGCTATTCGTTCGTCTGACCTTTGCATGTGCAAGTAGCTTACGGTAACTCTCTGTTTTCTATGAAACCCAAGAACCGCCCGTTTAGATATTCAGCGGTTTCATTGGTCGGTAGTACCATTGCAGCTGTTAACATTCAACAGCAACACGTGTGTAGGTTTATTATTGGAGATCGCTTTCATAAACAGTATGTTATGGTCCCATAAGTATGGTATGGGCCCATAACACCTGATAGAGTCGTAGGAGTGCCGTATTGACATACGCATAAAGCATTCTATTCATAAACAGTATCTCTAATTTAACTATCATTACAAGTATAATCTACTGATTTGTAAGTTTTCTTGGGGCGGGTGTTTGGGGTAATATGGACTTCCTTTTGCTCTATTGTTACCCCTTTTCAGTCACTTTTCTTTGTCCTTCCGCAAGAAGATGTCTGAAATTTGAAGTCAGATCATAAAGAGATGCAACCAATAGACACCGCAACGTGTATTGTATGATGCTCTACCCATTCAACCATCTATCAAAGCCACCGCCACCACCACCACCGTTCCTCCTACTCCTCCTCACTACCACCACCACCGCCACCAGCATTCTACCGTCATAATACATGGCACTATATCTACAGTAAATTAGATAGCTAATATCTTTCATGACTTTCCTTGGTGTCATCATACACTACTACTACTACTACTACTACTACTACTACTACTACTACTACAACCACCACCACCACCACCACTACTACTACTACTACTGCTACTAGTACTACTACTACTACTACTACTACTACTACTACTACTACTACCACCACAATTACTACTACTGCTACCATTACTACTACCATCACTGCCATCAGCACCACCAGCACCACTAATACCACCACCATCACTACTGTTAAAACCACTACCACCACCACCATCACTACTGCTATTGCTACCACCACCACCATCACTACTGCTATTGCTACCACCACCACCACTACTACCACCACTACCACCACTACCACCACCACCACCACCACTACTACCACCACCACCACTACCACCACTACCACCTCTACCACCACCACCACCACCACTACCACCTCTACCACCTCTACCACCAACACTACTACCACCTCTACCACCACTACCACCACTACTGCCACCAGCACCACCATCACTACCACCACTACCAGCACTACCACCACCACTACCACCTCTACCACCAACACTACCACCACCACTACCACCACTACCACCACCACTACCACTTTTACCACCACCACCACTACTGCCACCAGCACCACTAACCATGGATAAGATGAGCTCTGCTGATCTATTACATCATTTGACGTAAAATAAATTGGATATATAGCTGATAGTATTAAGACTTCTCAATTGAAGCTACTAAGACTAAACAACTGAACAAATGATGAATCTTCATCTCTTCACATACACCTGACTCTCTATATATACACCCAGTCAATATACACTAGCATACATATACACATATATAGATATATACCCATATATATATATATATATATATATATATATATATATCCACATATGTATATATATATATATATATATATATATATATATATATATATATATATATATATATATATATATATATATATATATATATATACATATATATATGTATATATATATATATATATATATATATATGTGTGCGTGTATATATATATATATATATATGTAGATATATACCCATATATATATATTCACATATGTATATATGTATATATGTATATATATATATATATATATATATATATATATATATATATATATATATATATATATATACACACACACACATATATATATATATATACACATACATATATATATATATATATATATATATATATATATATATATATATATATATATATATATATATATATATACATATATACATATATATATATATATCCACATATATACCCACATACATACATACACATCCACACATATAATAACATCCATATCTACACATGCATACATACATACCTACCTAGTTGATGTTGTGTAAATTCCAATGAGAGAGTCTTGTGTCTATGTTAGAAACCGACTCTCTATTGGTTAAACTTTATGAAATTATAAAACCAGAAGAACATACATACATACATACATATATAGATATATTCATACAGTCATATACATATTCATATAGGTACATATATACACATACCTACAGTCATTTACATATATATATACATAATACATACCCGTTAGCTTTGCTTTCCTATTCTCGACAAATCTCATCCATTATCCAACAGGCAGTTTATAAGATTCATTTCAAGATGCTACTCAACAAAATAACCAAGCACTTGATTCGTTCATTCATAAATTCATCAGAATATCTTCAGTTTGAAAAGCTGAAATTCTAGTTAAAAAGATTATTTAACCTTTCATTTCAAACCTATCTCCTTACCAATTTAGTTTCTAATCTAAACAAGTGGTACCGTAGCTAATAACTACTATGGTTTCTAATCTCACTTAATACTGCTTCATGTTACCTACACTACTAATATTTATTAAAATGGCTGAAAATCATATCTTCCTCTTTTTCTTTTCATATCGATCTGATCTGATCTCTATTGATCTGTCACCTTCTATTAAATTACAAGAAACCAAATTTCGGTTTCTTGTAATTTAGTACAAGGTAAATGCTTTTGCAGTCTTGTCTGCGAAACGCAGCCCCATTAACGCCGACTGCTTCAATCTTCTTCTTCTTCTTCTTCTTCTTCTTCTTCTTCTTCTTCTTCTTCTTCTTCTTCTTCTTCTTCTTCTTCTCCTCCCACTTATTCCTGAGAGGGCCGTGGCGAGGTTAGAGTCCTCAAACAGTCCTTCCAACGGGTGGGTCCTGTCAGAAGCAACCGTCTCCAACTGATCCAGCTGGATCCCCAAGCGAGTCTTGCCGAGCTCGTAGATGTTACCTAACAATTTGCTCGGGATTTTACCCTTGGGACTCCTGTCGGTTGGTTTTTGCACGTAAAATCTTTCCTGAGACATTCTAACCACATACCCATAGTATCGGAGTAGTGGCTCTACCTGGAGTGACTCTCCAGCGATTCTTTCCTGAGACATTCTAATCACATGCCCATAGTATCGGAGTAGTGGCTCTACCTGGAGTGACTCTCCAGCGATTCTTTCCTGAGACATTCTAATCACATACCTATAGTATCGGAGTAATGGCTCTACCTGGAGTGACTCTCCAGCGATTCTTTCCTGAGACATTCTAATCACATGCCCATAGTATCGGAGTAATGGCTCTACCTGGAGTGACTCTCCAGCGATTCTTTCCTGAGACATTCTAATCACATACCCATAGTATCGGAGTAGTGGCTCTACCTGGAGTGACTCTCCAGCGATTCTTTCCTGAGACATTCTAATCACATACCCATAGTATCGGAATAGTGGCTCTACCTGGAGTGACTCTCCAGCGATTCTATCCTGAGACGTTCTAACCACATGCCCATAGTATGGCGCTGTGATCTCTCAATATATAACATATATTAGAAAATGTAACATACAAATACGGTAAGTTTAGCTACAATCTACAAAGCTCACATTAAATATATCTTTTGAAATATAGAAAGGCAATCTCTCATAAGTTCTCTTAGTGTGCGAAGAGAATAACATTAAGATTATCATATTTTTTTATAAGAGGCTTATAAACAGCAGGTATATTCACATTAAATTTATTTTAGAATGTTTAATATTCGCTGTGTTGTGCTTAAATATTTATTATCTAATTAATTTCATCACTGACAAATGCACATTATGTAAATTAGATAGGGACGGGGAATTGGCAGTATCGGTGGAGGGTCGGACGCCATGCTTTCTAACATAGTTACGTCCCTTTACGGTCTAAGTTCAAATTGCCTTTCATCCTTACGGGGTCGATAAAATACAGATAATTGCTGGGCTTGTGCCAAAAGTAGAAACAATTATGTAAATTAGACTGGTCATTGTAGTTAAGTTCTGGTTTGTGATTGACATAAATAGCGTTTGGCTATAAATTCTCTCCGTAGACCCCCCCCAAAAAAGGTGATTGTCTTCTGATTATCGTCCACTTTGCCGTGAAACATGTAAAGCCAATTACGTTTTGTTTTGTTTTATTTTTTTATGTACGAAATGAAGAAAATGTTTCCATAGCTAGCTTTATAATAATTAGTGTATTATTAATTCTCACGGGTCGGTGGAGTGGAAGTATTGGTAGATGGTCGGATATCGTGCTCCATGACATTGAATTATGGCGGTTTGCATTCTGAGTTCAAATCCTGTCGAGGTTAACTTTGCCTTTTATTCTTACGAGGTCGATAAAATAAAATACCAGTAATGCACTGGGGTTGATGTAATCAAATTTCTCTTCTTCCAAAATTACCCGCCTTGTGCTTAAAATGTAGAAACAATTTATTAATTTTCACTTTTTTTGTGTGTGGGCAGTGTGTTAAACTGAAACATTTATATGCGGATGTAAAGAGTTCAAGTGAAATGACCTTAACCAGGAAACGAAACCGTGTCGTCGATTTGGTTTGTTGAGTCATTATCTTTACGCCATTCATTGCTACAATTCATATATTAAACAGATTGGTGATGTTGTTGCAGTTATTGCTGACGTTGTTATTGTTATCGTCTTCGTTGTTGCTGTTGTTGTTGCTGCTACTGTTACTGTCGTCGTTAGACCATAAGATGCAATGCTCTCGCTTAAAATGTTAAGTCGGGGAGGTTGGCAGTTTTGTCAAGCGGAGATAAATATCAAATCCGGTTTCAATCCCCAGCGGCAGTTACTGAGGTGATTAGTGAAACGAAAACATCTGCCCGAAATCTTCCCGGAAGATTATTATTATTATTATTATTATTATTATTATTGTTGTTGTTGTTGTTGTTGTTGTTGTTGTTGTTGTTGTTGTTGTTGTTTTATGTTTGTTTTTGACAGACGAGAATATCCAGTATGCAGCAGGTGCATTGTGTTAGGAAAAGAAAGGTAGATGAATGTAGAGCAAGGGGTGGGGGAGATTGAGGGAAAGTGGGAGAAAGGAAGCGAGAAAGAGTGTGTGTGTGAGAAAGAGAGAGAGAGAGAGAGCAGGGGGTAGCGGTGAGAAAGAGGGGGAGGTACTGTGGTGTGATAGGGAGAAAGGTGACAGAACTGTATAGTGACAGTGACAGAGAAAATTATATACATACAGATATATATATATGTGTGTTTGTGTGTGTGAAAAAGAGAGAGGAGGTGGGGAGAGAAAAGGGGGAGAGAGAGAGAGGAAAAAGAGAGAGAGAGAAGAGGTAGAAAGAAAAATAAAGA
>OZ024755.1:6937047-6942047 GCA_964016885.1 Eledone cirrhosa
TTATATTTGTTGTGGTTGTTAGAGTAGCTTTTTAATTATGGTTGTCGTTGTTGTTGTTGTCGTTATAGCTGTGGTAGTTGTTGGTGTAGTTGCTGTTGTTGTTGTTGTTGTTGTTGTTGTGGTTAGTAATGAGTGTGTGTGACAGCTCACACCTATGCAGGTTTAGCTGGCCTCCTCCAAGGTATATCTCGTTGGAGGTATCTTGGGTGATTTAATGACCCCAGTCCTATCATCTCATTTCTACAGCTGAGTAAACTGGAGCACCATGAAATAAAGTGTCTTGTTCAAGGAAACAACACATCCGAGAATTGAACTCACAACCTCTCGATTGCAAGCCCAATGCTCTAACCACTAAGCCATGCGCCTAGTAGGTTAGTAGTAGTAGTAGTAGTAGTAGTAGTAGTAGTAGTAGTAGTAGTAGTAGTAGTAGTAGTAGTAGTAGTAGTTGTTGTTGTTGTTGTTGTACGAGTCTCACGGTTGTGCAACGTGTAGGAGTTGTAGGACCGTGGGACGAGGATCTCACGTGGAGTTGGCCTTGCTCACTTCACTGATCACCATAATACGAATGTCATATTTTGACACATTCACATATGCACATACATACAGCCAGACATACGTAGACAAACATATATACACACACATACACACATATATATATATATATATATATATATATATATATATATATATATATATACGTACACACACACATACATATATATGATTATGTATATGTTAGCATATTTATATATATATATACATATATATATATACACGTACACACACACACATATATATATATGATTATGTATATATATATATATATATATATATATATATATATACACGGTTGTTATAGTAATAGTAGTAGTGATGTATGAATAGGAGGAATGGGTGGGGAAAAGAAAGAGGTGGGGGTGATGTGTGGGAAATTTTATAATCAGGAAGAAAATATTGAATATATATATATATATATATATATATATGTATGTATGTATGTATGTATGTATGTATGTATAAGCCTTCGTAGACACGACATTTGAAGCATATATATATATATATAAAGACAGCTTCTAGAGATTAGAACATACATATGACAACGAAGTTGAAGTACACTGGGGTACATGGAGTACACTGGACTCTGGAGTACATGCCATGGACTCTTAACTATTGATGGAATCGTAGGAGCGCCCTATGATATCCGGCGTATCTTGAGGATTTTGTTTTTTCGGTGTGTTTTTTTTTTATTTTTATTTAATCTGACGGATCCCAATCCTCGTTTGGTGAGAACACAGCTTATTTCTTCCAAATAATGAGAAAGAGAAGGAAAAATAGAGGAAGAGTTGATCCCAGTTCTAAATAGGAACTTTATTGACATTGAAAGGATAAAAGCTAAAGTTGTCTTCGATGAGATTCGATCTTAGATTGCCGGAACAAATGACGCAACATATTCTCACAGACATTCTAATGGAGTGCAGTATATTGGTTTTTACTCTATATAAGCTGAGGACTATGGTGACCATGAAGTACGAAATATTGGTCTTCGAGACTGAAGATTATGATGAATATATTTACAAGATATTGATCCATGCACTGTATAATAACGATGGATCCTTCGTCGGTTTCGACGAGGAACATTCATTTGTTCTATCAAAGGATTGCTTCATACACTATATACTGAAGACAAGGTTGAAGATAACGATAATAACATTTACAAAATATTCACCCATACACTATATGATGACGAGAGATCTTCCGTCTGATTCGACGGTTATTCGATCAAGTGAACGTCCAACTCAAGAGTTAACGTTTAAGTGGTTGATGGTTGACCATTCCACAGACACGTGTATTCTTAACTTAATTCCCAAGCCGAATCAGAGTGACATTGTCTAGATCTAGCCCTGTGTTCACCCTGTATAATCATGCGGTAACTTGGACAATACATGTATGAATATAAAGTTTCATTTACAATTTTTACACGACACACATCTACAGGATACTCAAACACAGCACACATCTACACGAGAGTCAAACTCGTCCTATACTCGAGTCAGAATGTTTGACACATGACATACATCTACACGATTCTCAAATTCGTCCTATACTCGAGTCAGAATGTTTGACACACGGCATACATCTACACGAGAGTCAAACTCATCCTATACTCAAGTGAGTATGTCTGACACACGACATACATCTACACGAGAGTCAAACTCTTCCTATACACGAGTCAGAATGTTTGACACACGGCATAGATCTACATGAGAGTCAAACTCGTCCTATACTCGAGTGAGAATGTCTGACAGACGTCATACATCTACATGAGAGTCAAACTCGTCCTATACTCAAGTGAGAATGTCTGACACACGTCATACATCTACATGAGAGTCAAACTCGTCCTATACTCGAGTGAGTATGTTTGATGATTCTTTTTGATACACCTTATATTTATGTGAATGTAACTATTGCTGTTGTTGATGTTATTGTTACTGTTCTTGGTGGTGTTGTTGTTGTTGTTGTTGTTATTGTTACTGTTGTTGGTGTTGTTGTTGTTGTTGGTGGTGGTGGTGGTGGTGGTGGTGGTATTATTGTTATTGTTACTGTTGTTGGTGTTGTTTTTACTGTTGTTGATTGTTGTTATTACTAATGTCGGTGTTAATGTTGCCATAGTTAGTACGGTGATTGTTATAGTTGTTGTAGTTGTTGTTGTAGTTGGTGCTGCTGTTATTGCAGTTGTTGTTGTTGGTGGTGCTTCTGCTGGTGTTGTAGTTGGTGGTGGTAATGGTGATGTTGGATGTTGGTGTTCGTGAAGGTGGTAGTAGTAGTAGTAGTAGTAGTAGTAGTAGTAGTAGTAGTAGTAGTAGCAGCAGCAGCAGCAGCAGCAGCAGTAGTAGTAGTAGTAGTAGTAGTAGCATTAACGATGATAACGACCACGGTGCTGGTGGTATAGTTGTATCATTGTATCATTGTTTTACTTTCTATCCATAGCCTGTGTACACACCTCTAGCCCTCCTCTCTCCATATCATGCCTCTACATTGACCTTTGTGTGGCGTCACTTGGTCTTGCCCTGTGGCTAGACAAACTCTCAGTCACTGCTGGGTTAGATCGAAACCACAATCACGGGGTTATGCTTCCGTTGGCATCAACCGAAGCTTATCGTTTCATAAGCTCTCATCACGACCACACACCTTCCTTCCCAACAACTAACCCACCCCGCCGAAAAATGTCCTTTCTCTCTCTCTTTATCTTCCTATCTCCTATACCCCCCCCCCTCTTCTACCCCTACTAATCCTCCTATGACACCATCTTACCCTTCTTAACTTACTCCGACCCCAGCCACAGCCCCCCTCTCCCCCCCCCTCTCTCTCTCTCTCTCTCTCTCTCTCTCTCTCTCTCTCTCTCTCTCTCTCTCTCTCCCGCCCTCTCGCTTTTCTACTTCTTTCATACAAGCACAGCAAGTATGATTATTGATTATAAATCATATATATGTATATATATATGTATATATATAAATATAGATATACATATATATATATACATATATATATATATATATACTATATATATATATATATATATATATATATATATATATATATATATATATACTATATATATATATATATATATGTATATATATAAATATAGATATACATATATATATATACATATATATATATACTATATATATATATATATATATATATATATATATATATATATATATATATATATATATATATATATATATATATATATATATGTATGTATGTATATAAAAAATGTATATATATATATATATATATAAAGTTATATCTGTATAAATACAGAGTGTGTAACCGGAACTGCAATAATGTGTATATAAATATACGCATTTTTTTTTTATATGTAAACATGAAAAAAATATGAATTATATAAATTAAACACCTTTAATCTATTTTCGGATCATTAGATGACGTGTTTATCATCCAATCGACCACAAGAAAACATCTATCTGTTGCATATATATATACAAATTTACTCTAAGTACTTTTGTTAAATGGACATACTAATTCGCAAATAATTGAAATGGTAAAGAGATATAAAGGAAGGATCGACCATAGTATTAGACTGGTACTGTTTTTATCGACCTCGAAAGCATGATAGGCAAAGTTGACCTCGGGTGGATTTGAACTCGGAGAACAGAGAACTGGAACGAATAGAATAAAACATTCTATCTGACGTTCTAACGACTAATTCGCCACCTTCTAATATAATATGGTGATAGTAAAGTGTTTTAACTGTGAAGAGAAGCAAAAGGAATTATAGCGATAATAAATGTAATTTTGAGAACAAAAGTGAAGGTGGCTGTTGGTGAGAGACTTTTAATATTGATGTTGTCGCCTGTAATATTCTCAGTAAACATCTTCAATGTGTATGCATCATTTATTATGCGCCTGGCGCAGAATATAAATATACGCTTATTATGTGCACTTGGAAAAGACACCTGCTGAAAATAAGACTTTTTAAATATTTACACAAATAATTGCGTATCGCGGACAGTGTACAATACATAGGTGTTTGCCAGCGCGCATACATGCACATGGGCACACCCACATTCGCAGGCGTATATATATATATTCATATATATATATATATATATATATATATATATATATATATATATATATATATGTATATTTATATATATATATACATATATATGTATATATATATATATATATATATATATATATATATATATATATATATATATATATATATATATATATATATATGGATGTATGTATATATATATATATATATATATATATATATATATATATATATATATATATATATGTGTGTGTGTGTGTGTTAGTGTGTGTGTATACTTATATGTTTCAACGCACGATTTCAGATAAAGAATCTTGCTAAACAAATTCAGAAACGAAATATATATATATATATATATATATATATATATATATATATATAAGGATTAGTATACTGGAGCGTG
>OZ024755.1:6959547-6962047 GCA_964016885.1 Eledone cirrhosa
CATGTGTCTGTGTCTGTGTCCGTGTGTCTGTGTGTTCATGTGTGTGGTCATGTGTCTGTGTCTGTGTCTGTGTGTCTGTGTGTTCATGTGTGTGGTCATGTGTCTGTGTCTGTGTCCGTGTGTCTGTGTGTTCATGTGTGTGGCCATGTGTCTGTGTCTGTGTCCGTGTGTCTGTGTGTTCATGTGTGTGGTCATGTGTCTGTGTCTGTGTCTGTGTCCGTGTGTCTGTGTGTTCATGTGTGTGGTCATGTGTCTGTGTCTGTGTCCGTGTGTCTGTGTGTTCATGTGTGTGGTCATGTGTCTGTGTCTGTGTCTGTGTGTCTGTGTGTTCATGTGTGTGGTCATGTGTCTGTGTCTGTGTCCGTGTGTCTGTGTGTTCATGTGTGTGGCCATGTGTCTGTGTCTGTGTCCGTGTGTCTGTGTGTTCATGTGTGTGGTCATGTGTCTGTGTCCGTGTGTCTGTGTGTTCATGTGTGTGGTCATGTGTCTGTGTCTGTGTCCGTGTGTCTGTGTGTTCATGTGTGTGGTCATGTGTCTGTGTCTGTGTCCGTGTGTCTGTGTGTTCATGTGTGTGGTCATGTGTCTGTGTCCGTGTGTCTGTGTGTTCATGTGTGTGGTCATGTGTCTGTGTCTGTGTCCGTGTGTCTGTGTGTTCATGTGTGTGGCCATGTGTCTGTGTCTGTGTCCGTGTGTCTGTGTGGCCATGTGTGTGGTCATGTGTCTGTGTCTGTGTCCGTGTGTCTGTGTGTTCATGTGTGTGGCCATGTGTCTGTGTCTGTGTCCGTGTGTCTGTGTGTTCATGTGTGTGGCCATGTGTCTGTGTCTGTGTCCGTGTGTCTGTGTGTTCATGTGTGTGGTCATGTGTCTGTGTCCGTTTGTCTGTGTTTGTGTGTGCGTTTATGTATGTCCCCATGTACGTGGTCGTGTGTGTCCGTCTGTGTGTGTGACATGTGTCCATGTGTGTCCGTGTGTGTTTGTGTATGTCCGTGAATGTGCGTGCGTGTGCGTGTGTTTGTGTGTATCCGTGTGTGTGTCCGTGTGTGTGTCCGTGTGTGTGTGTCCGTGTGTGTGTGTCCGTGTGTGTGTGTCCGTGTGTGTGTGTCCGTGTGTGTGTTCCCATGTGTGTGGTCGTCTCTGCATATGTGAGTCCTTGCGCGTGTGAGTCTCTAAGTCTGTGTCTGTGTCTGTGTGTGTCTCTGTCTATGTGTGTGTGTGTGTGTGTGTGTGTCTGTCAGTGTGTGTGTGTCTGTCTGTGTGTGTATGTGTTTGTCTGTGTGTGTGTTTGAGTGTATTATTAATCCGGACTTCCGGTTATGAACTGACCCCTACGCGATGACCTCATGTCAGATTAAGCTTTGTTCAGTTAACCGAACTGTCTTTGTTATTCATCCGTAACCAACAGACTTCTGGTACATTACAGTATTGTTAATGAAGGGGGAGGAGTAAGAGTGGATGGTAGAGTAGACGGGTGAGGAGGGTGATAAAGATAGGGTGGGAGGACGGGGAGGAAGAAGAAGAAGAAGAAGAAGAAGAAGAAGAAGAAGAAATGGTGTGATTAATGTGTATTTTGCTACACATACATAATTGTTTCTACGTTAGGCACAAGGCCAGCAATTACTCAGTACATTACTGGTACTTTATTTTATCGACCCCGTAAGGATGAAAGACAAAGTTAACCTCGGCGGGATTTGAACTCAGATCATAAAGGGACGTAACTCTATGCTTCAAAGCATGGTGTCCGACTCTCTACCGATACTGCCAATCCACCGCCCTTGACCATAATAATAGTAATCCACCGCAAATGACCATAATAATAGTAATGTAGTGGGTAATTGCTGGCCTTGTGACAAAAGTAGAAGCAATTATTATGGTCATTTGCATTGGAGCGCCCGCCGAGGTTAACTTTGCCTTTCATCCTTACGGAGTCGATAAAATAAAGTACCAGTAATGTACTGGGTAATTGCTGGCCTTGTGACAAAAGTATAAACAATTATTATGGTCATTTGCATTGGAGCGTACATATTATTTCAGTAGTTATCATGTCAGGCTTTCCTACCTCCAGACTCTACACGATGAGTTGACAGCTTTTCCTCCAATCGCTTTGGATTCTTCCACTTAATTTAACTTAATTTAGATAAACTTAGATACGTTCCGGCCTCTGTTGGACCGACCTCGTCTAAATAAAACCACCTGGTGAATGGTGAAGCCTTTTAACTCAGATTTTGGACGACACAGACAAACACATGTGCTCACATACATATATATATATATATATATATATATATATATATATATATATATATATATATATATATATATATATATATACAATATATGTATGTTTTTATAATTGAATACACTCACACTCACACACACACATACACACATATATGTGTTTATATATATATATATATATATATATATATATATATATATATAGGAACAAGTATGACCCCGTGACCCCGACGGCAGAGCTCAAGCCGTTTCGACGGCTAATTCT
>OZ024755.1:6969547-6972047 GCA_964016885.1 Eledone cirrhosa
GTAGAGTTAATCTGTAGCCCTGTTTAACCTCACCACTGGGCTTTCTGTGTCTTTAACTGTGTCTAGTGTGCTGTAAGTTCCTGACGAGGGTTTTATTTTGACGATACTTTCCTCCTTCTGTCCCACCAGTCTCTGAAAAGTGTCATGGACATTGCTCTTCCCTTCCTGACTAAAGACTCAAGACTACATATAAGGATCAGGTCTTGTTGATCAGATCTATAATCAAAGGTTTTCCAGCTGTGACCACTCGCCCTTTGTATATCAGGGACTAAAGTGACTTCTACTCCTCGGAGCTGGCTAATATTCTGACATCTCCACTCAGGCATTCCAACCCTACACGTCCATCCTTCTTTCATAATCTATGTAGTGTCCAACTACTCAAGTCTCTTATGTCTAGCAACTTCAGCGACCATGTAGAGGCACTCTTCTAGGCTGTTACATCTAGCAACCTCGGCGACCATGTAGAGACACTCTCGTAGGCTGCTTGTCAAAGTATATATATTTATGATGTAGCTTCTTGTCTCTATGTAGAGAGAAGTGAAAGACATGACGCTGAGAAAGTAATGTTGTGTGCAGAGGAAGACAAAAAGACTAGAGACGAAACAAAGGCAATTGATAGAGAGAAGTGTATTGCAGTCATTGTAAGAAGGTGGCTTATTTACTCACTGGCGTCATATCTCCATGTCCCCATGTCGTGTGTCTTCTGATAGGGGTTATACCACCACCACCACCATCACTACCATTACTACCACTATCACCACCATCACCACTACCACCACTACCACCACCATCACTACCATCACCATCACCATCACTACCACCACTACTACCACCATCACCACCACCACTACTACTGCTTTGCAGCAAAGAGTTACGCCCCTTTATGGTCTGAGTTCAAATCCCGCAGAGGTTAACTTTGCCTTTCATCCTTACGGGGTCGATAGAATAAAGTACCAGTAATGCACTGGGTATTTGCTGGCCTTGTGCCAAAAATAGAAACAATTATTAATCGGTCTCCCTTCTAATCCACACCAAAGATATCGCCCTTTTATCAGTCTTTAGTCTATTCCCTAACCCTAAACATTCACAGCATCTACTCTCCATCACTCATTAGCCTCCTACACCTACATTATCTCCCCTTCCTTCAACCTTAGCTCTCCTGTGTCCGTACAGGTTACTATGGAGATATGGTTGGTCAGTTGAAAGACATTTCAAACAACAGAGCGGAAATTTCGACCGGATATTGATGCAGTGTTGTTTTTTGGGCACCAAACCAAAATCTCTCGGTTACAGAAGATGTCAGCTTATTCCGGCATTTACAATTGAAAGAAAGACCAGCGATACGTTGAATAACGTACGTAAACAATACCTTGGTTCCGGCATAGCTGTTGTGGGGCCAGCTAAGTTGAGACATACAATACAATATAGAGAGACATAGTACTGTATAGAGAGACATAGTACAGTATAGAGAGAGACATAGTACAGTATAGAGAGATATACTGTAATATAGAGAGAGACATAGTACAGTGTAGAGAGAGACATATTACAGTGTAGAGAGATATACTGTAATATAGAGAGAGACATAGTACAGTATAGAGAGACATAGTACAGTGTAGAGAGATATACTGTAATATAGAGAGAGACATACTGTAGTATAGAGAGACATACTGTAGTATAGAGAGACATATATATATATATATATATATATATATATATATATATATATATATATATATATATATATATATACATATTTATGCATATACAGTATATAATACTATTATATTCTAGTGTGTTTGTATGTAAGTGGATGTATATATATATATATACAAACACACACACACATACACGCGCGCGCACACACACATATATACATACAAATGCGAGCAGATTAAATTGTAATTTTAAATATTAAATTATTCAATTTTTAGTGGAATAAATGATAGGATTACTTTGTAAAGAACATTTAAATCTACTGTTACATCTATTTTGATGTCATCGATGAAAAAAACTTATAGTAATTCTTTATTAATTTTAAAACGAAAATTAATAATTACTTCAACATGTATATGTGTAATGTTTATTGAAGTAAAATTGTTTGTAGAGATGACTTGCGGGTTAGGATAACTAATGTGATTCAGGGTGTAGTTAAGAATCACCTGCAAAACGTAATTCTAGAACTTTCAAATTGCTTTTCACTTTATGTACTTTATGTTGGTGGACATTAAAAATTAACAATATGAAGGTTAAACATATTAAATATATAATAAATTCTTTCAGTTGCCCTTCTTACAGATTAACTCTATCTTAAATGTAATAATAATGAGATGAAATGAAAATGAAATGAAATCTACAGTTCACACCAATGCAGGTTTATTTGGCTTCCCTCAAAGCTGCATTTCATAGGGGTTCTTAGGTGGTATTTTAATGATATGGTCCTCAGTTCGATCATGAAAAATAACATGATATGAAGTGTCTTGTCCAAGAATACGATATACTT
>OZ024755.1:6982047-6984547 GCA_964016885.1 Eledone cirrhosa
GATATATATATATATATATATATATATATATATATATATATATATATATATATATATATATATATATATATATATATATATATATATATATATATATATGTGATATATATATATGTGATATATATATACTCCACTTACTATCCTTGCTTTCATATTTCTCCTTGCTCCCCGTTTCTCATTGTATTTGTATATAAACACGTACATAGATACAGGGGAAAAGGGAGAGCAAGGAGAGCAATGAGAAAATGGAGAGCAAGGAGAGCAGTGAGAGCAAGGAGAGCAATGAGAAAAGGAGAGCAAGGAGAGCGATGAAAAAAAAGGAGAGCAATGAGAAAGGGAGAGCAAGGAGAGCAAAGATAAAAGGAGAGCAAGGAGAGCAGGGGAGGATGGGGAGGGGTGAGGTGGGAGAGGGGGGGAATTGGATGATGAGGAGCAGAGGCAGTATGTGGTTATATATATATACACAACGTATATATATATATACATTGTATATTTAAAGGTTAAACAAGGTTCAATGAATAAATCAAAGAATGAGTTTTACAATAGATTGGAAGCACTCAACAGTAATGGTTTTCTGGAGTTATTAATATTAATTCATAATATTAACAAAATAGATATTCTTGTGATCAAGTATATTTTATTATACATATTTCAGAGGTACTGAGTTAACTTCAACAGTACGTCCTCATCAGATAAAATAAGATGATGCATGACATACCCTGACATAGTAGATGGTTAAGATTCAGTCATGACTGAATCTTAACCATCTTATTTCATCTGATGAGGACGTACTGTTGAAGTTAACTCAGTACCTGTGAAATATGTATAATAAAATATACTTGATCACAAGAATATCTATTTTGTTAATATTTTGAATTAATAATTATATACATTGTATATATATATACATTTGCTGGAGTTGCCTGGATGTGTCCACATAAATTTCTCTAAGAAGAAAAAAGAAAATGGTCGAGATAGGGAACAGTATACCGCTTTTGAACAATCGTTGCATATACTATGTTCAACTTTGAGGGTCGCCTAACAGTTGTCCGATTGAGCTGAAATGTTGCACACCCCGTGCTTTTGTTGATTGGAACAGGATTAGATGGTGAGAGCAGCATTTAACTTTCGGAAAATTACCTATTGCTCGGACGTCATGCTTTGACGCATAAAGTTACGGCCCTTTCTATTCTGAGTTCAAATCCCGCCGAGGTCAACTTTGCCTTTCATCCTTACGGGGTTGATAAAATAAAGTACCAGTAATGTACTGAGTAATTGCTGGCCTTGTGCCAAAAGTAGAAACAATTATTTATTTATCTAAAGAAAGAAAGATCAGCCAAATCCCAGACATTTGCGGTGTGCTACTTACTGAAAGGTTCAAGTTGATTTGAAAGAAGGGCTCGTCTTCCTAAGTTATATTTTATGAATGGTGCAACGATCTGACCTTAGAAGGCGCTTGATCAAGTGGTTAGGGTGTTAGACTTAGGATCATCATGTGATGGGCTCGAGGGTGGAGGGGGTGGAAGAGTTAGAAATTACTTCATTGTGGATATAACAGGTGCATATGAGAGTATAAACATAAAACCCAAAGCTGAAAATAAAGAACAAATTTTCAGTAGATAGAACAATACAACAGTTGGTGCACTGTAGGTGTGATTACAGCTGCACCCAGTTTGTTGTGGTGCTTGCATGGATGACAGAGAAAGAACAACTGGCTAAGATATGGACGAAAAGAACTTAGACATTCCCTGCTAGAATTAATATTACATGAGGAGAGTGGATGAAGGTACCGTTGGGACATGCCAAAAATCATTCTGATTTCTCACTGACAGCTGAAGAAGCGAGTATCCCGCAGTGCGTAAAATATGTGTGTATATTTTTGTGTATTTTTCGACAATGCGTGTGTGTATGTGTATGTGTCCTTATTGACAGTATGTGTGTGTGTGTCTATGTGTGTGCATGTCCCTATTGACAATGACACCTGTAAAAAGATGCCCCTAGAGGGTGATGCTATCCTAGCGTGAATCGACAGCTGTCATGGCGACTTTGACATACACAAGCTCGATGGGAAGTCTTTATTGGATTTTAGTTTCTTTATATTATAAGCTATAGTAGTAGTAGTAGTAGTAGTAGTAGTAGTAGTAGTAGTAGTAGTAGTAGTAGTAGCAGCAGCAGCAATAGTAGTCGTCGTGGGTTTTTTTCTCATCGTCTTTCCATGTTCTATACTGCATTGCTATTGTTTATCGCCAAATCAAGCATTATCAAATAGTTCTATGATCAAAGGCATTCCAACCGTGACCATCCTGTTTTTTGTTTGTTTGTTTTTTAAATATTAAAACAAAGACTACATTGTCCAATATGATGTGATTTGAGGGTCATTTACCCGAATGACCATAGAAATCAGTGGTTCCTAACATTTTTAGTAGTGTGGCCCGACTTGTGATAAACCGCATCCTATGACATTTACTGCTCGGAAAAGGTTGTCCATACCTGGTTTAAA
>OZ024755.1:7002047-7004547 GCA_964016885.1 Eledone cirrhosa
GGCGTGGGTTGGAGGTGTTGAATGGAAAGAGATTAATACAGATGGTGGGAGAGGGAGGAGAGGGGGATCATGTATGAAGAAGACTAAGAAGGAAAGAAAGAAGGAAAGAAAGTGTGTGGGGTGGACAAAATATGATGAGGACGGAGGGGGTGGGCAGAGAATATGAAAGGTTAGCAATGAACAGGTGGGGAGTGAGACACACACACATCTCTCTCTCTCCCTCTCTCTCCCTCTCTCTCCCTCTCTCTCTCTCTGTATATATATATATATATATATATATATATATAGAGAGAGAGAGAGAGAGAGAGAGAGAGAGAGAGAGAGAGAGACTTAAAGAGGGAGAAGATTTTGAAAGATGACTTGAAATCACAGCTGGTTAGGATCGAATCAGACAAATATTAAAATCAAACCAAACACCCACCCACACACCCACACACACACACACACCCACACACACACACATACACACACACACTCACACGCTCACATACTCACACAGACACACACACACAATAAGATGTAAAACAACACGAAACAAAACAAAACAACATAATGTTCAAAATTCGTAAGTTCATCATAAATGAGTTGAAAATAATAATAATAATAATAATAATAATAATAATAATAATAATAATAATAATAACCACATTCTGAGAAATGGTATGAGCATAGGCCAGAGGCGGTGATGGAGAACAGTCAGGTGAAGGTGCTGTGGGATTTTAGGATACAGACGGACAAAAAACTGGAGCACAATAGACCTGACCTGGTGGTTGTGGACAAAGAAAAAAGATCGTGCCTGATTGTGGATGTGGCCTGCCCGTTCGACACGAGAGTGCAAGAGAAGGAGAGGGAGAAAATTAACCGATACCAGGACCTAAAGTGGGAGGTGAAAAGGATTTGGAACTGCCATGAAGTCAAAGTGATCCCGATTGTCATAGGCGCACTGGGGACTATCTCCAAAGGTTTCCAGGGATGGTTAAAGAAAATCGGCCCCTTCACGCTTTTTGGAACGCTTCAAAAGGCATGCTTGCTTGGAACGGCAAGAACCCTCCGATACGTCCTGAATATCTGAGGCTGCAGGTAGTGGCTTGATATTCAATCCAACGGACTTTCCAGTTAACCAACATCAATGACTGAGATTCAAGGAATAACAATAACAATAATAATAATAATAATAATAATAATAATAATAATAATAATAATAATAATAATAATAATAATAATAATAATAATAATAATGATGATTTCTTTATTGGCCACAAGGGCTGACATCGAGAAAAACATTACAGACGGCACAGGACGGTACAGGACAGTACGATGTGGGTTTTTTGCGTGTAAAGATTTTTATTATTTATATAAGAAACGAAAAAGAAAAAAGACATAGAAACATATATATATATATAAACAATAAAAATGAAAATTCAAACAATGAAAAATTCCCCAACAGGGGGGAAACCTCCGAGGATTACTCGTGGCGAAAACCACACAAAAAGACCACGGCCACCCTGACCACCAGGGCAAGCGCCCTCTCAATTTTTCCATTCCTCAAACTACAAGCGTATATTCAGAGCGGTCCCGTTCACTCGGACCATTCTCGCTACATTCACCCACCTTTCAACAAACTTGCTAGAAGACAGCACTTGCCTCTCCACCCTGATTTTCCTCTTCAAGTGAAACTTGAAAAAGTTAATCAGGGATTCGCCGAAGATGAAAGTGTCTGTCTTTAACCATTTCAACCTTGTCCACCATACAATCTCTTTCGCCATGGCCACCAGGCAGATGAAAACTGCCTGCCCTTCCTCCTCGAAGGAAACCGCCTGCCCTTCCTCCGCGACAGCAACTGTTCGATATAGCTCCACAAATCAGCAATGCTCGGGCACTGAACGAGTGCGTGCACGACGGTTTCGTCGCTCTGCGCGCATCTCGGACAGGCTCGGCTGACGGCACTTCCGTGCCTGTAGAGCGTATCTCGAACCGGCAACGCTCCCCGTTAGCACTGCCAGGCCAGGGATTTCTGGAAGTTATCCATAGGCCCTAGGCCTGAAAGTTCTCCGGAAGAGAGCAAACAGCTGATCTTCTTCGACGCCCAGGATCTCTCCGAGAACGTCGTCGCTCTTCCCCTCCACTAGTCTTCTATAGAACGCCTAGGTGGACGTTCCACCGATACTGGTGCCCGGCTGGCAGAGGACGGTGAGCGCCTGGAGACATTCCAGTTTCCAAGCGCTATCCCTTGGTCTTTTCCTGACCCAGGACTGCAGCTCCGTCAAGGAGACGAGCTGTGGGAAAACGTGCCTGGCGAACGGCGACCACACCTGTTCACCGTTAAGGAAGCACCTGAGATGTCGCAGACTCAGCGCATGTTTGCGCATCATCAGCCATGGCATGCCCAGTCCTCCACGCAACGGGTGTTGACAGCAGATGGATCGTCTGACCATGGGAGCGCGTCCCTTCCACAAAAAGCGAAAGAGGAGGCGCTCCATTTTGGTGAGAGTTGGGCCGG
>OZ024755.1:7024547-7027047 GCA_964016885.1 Eledone cirrhosa
TGTGTGTGTGTGCGTGTGTGTGTATGCGCGTGTGTGTGTGTGTGTGTGTGCGCGCACGCGTGTGTGTGTGTGTTGCAACAGATCGGTGGAGGATTTAGTGAGAAAAGACGAAGCTCTGACATCAGCTGCCAGCAGATGTGACATAATACTTCGATTTGGCTACGCTTGGTACATAAGTTCATTGGAGCGTGTAATAGACAGCACCCAACACACGACTGTCTCTGCTGCTCCCTCCACACCTTGCCTCCTACTACTACCTTCACACCTCCCACTATTACCACTGTCCACCCATACCTCCTACTACTACCTTCACAGCCATACCTCCTACTACTACTACCTTCACACCTCCCACTATTACCACTGTCCACCCATACCTCCTACTACTACCTTCACAGCCATACCTCCTACTACTACTACCTTCACACCTCCCACTATTACCACTGTCCACCCATACCTCCTACTACTACCTTCACAGCCATACCTCCTACTACTACTACCTTTACACCCACACCTCCCACTACTACCACTGGCCACCCTACCTCCCACTGCTCCCTCCACACCCTGCCACCCACTGCTCCCTCCACCCACACCTCCCACTACTACCACTGTCCATACCTCCCACTACTACCACTCTCCATACCTCCCACTACTACCACTGTTCACCCTGCCCATCACACCACCTTTCTTTCTACTCTTCACTTTGCTGCTATTAATTGCACCATCCCCCTCACCATCACCACTAACACCACCATCCCCCTCACCACCACCACTAACACCACCACCACCAACACCACCACCACCAACACCACCACCACCAACGCCACCACCACCAACACCACCACCACCAACACCACCACCACCACCACCACCACTAACACCACCAACACCACCACCACCACCACCACCAACACCACCAACACCACCACCACCAACGCCACCACCACCAACACCACCACCACCAACACCACCACCACCAACACCACCACCACCAACACCACCAACACCACCACCACCAACGCCACCACCACCAACACCACCACCACCAACACCACCACCACCACCACCACCAACACCACCACCACCAACACCACCACCACCAACACCACCACCACCAACACCACCAACACCACCACCACCAACACCACCACCACCACCAACACCACCACCAACACCACCACCACCACCACCAACACCACCACCACCAACACCACCACCACCAACACCACCACCACCACCAACAACAACACCACCACCACCAACACCAACACCACCACTACCAACGCCACCAACTTCACCACCAACAACAACACCACCAACACCAACACCACCAACTTCACCACAACCACCACCTACCACCACCACCAACACCAACACCACCACTACCAACGCCACCAACTTCACCACCACCAACAACACCACCACGACCAACAACACCACCACCACCAACAACACCACCACCACCAACAACAACAACAACAACTCCAAACAAATCATAACGATATTAATATCTCATTGTTATCAACTACAATTGGATGATGTCAGACGATATTATTCAATCTTGTTTTATTAGTAATGACACCTCAACGAAACCTGATTCTGTACAATATTCCTGATAATAAAAGGATACAGACACCCCCTCGGGCACGAATGATCATGAGATTTGCACCTAGAAAGTTCCCTTCTGGGGCATAAGAACAGGCAAGATGTTTTCGTGGAAGACCAGCAGTCAGTAGAGAGGGGAGACATACTCGTCTCCTCTCTCCACGCCACCGATGTTGTCCGAGGGAATGGCAAAAGCCGATACAACTTGGCACCAGTGACATCTCAACTAATATATACAGTATGCTATATATAATGCTGTCTGAGAGAATGGCAAAGGCCAATACAGCTTGGCACCAGTGACATCGCAACTAATATATACACACTATATATACACTATGCTATATATAATGTTGTCAAAGAGAAAGAAAAAGGCCGATACAACTTCGTACCAGTAACGTTACAACTGAAATATACACCACTATATATACACAACAGGGGCGATGGAAGCATTTCTGAATTGGCGGTGGGGCAAATGTGGTCAATTTAGTTGTAGTGATTACTTTAGCTCTTTGCACTCTAAAATAGTCAGGAAACTTCGATGTGCGATCATGTACATAAATTGTAGCACATATTCAAATAGATGGGGGTTTTGGTACTTTGGGGAGAAATTACCAAAACACACTACTACAGGGAACTCTCTTCCAATACCCTCTCTATATCAATTAACACCAAACTCTCACCCTCTCTATATCTATTATGACCAATCTCTATCAACTTTCTCACTCTATTCATTACCAGCAAACTCTCCCCCTCTCTACATCAACCATACAACACTCTCTTCCAATCCCCCGCTCTATATAAATTAACACCAAACTCTCACCCTCTCTCTATAAATTAAAACCAAACTCTCACACTCTGTATATCTACTACATGGAACTCTCTTCCAATGCACGTCTTA
>OZ024755.1:7037047-7044221 GCA_964016885.1 Eledone cirrhosa
GTGTATAACTTTGTCAATACTCTGATATGCCCAGTTCCTGGTTGTGTTGTTATTTCACTGAGGAACTGGATTCATATTATTTATTTTATTTTATTTTATTTTATTTTATTTTATTTTATTTTACATTACTCCGGAGTAACCAAACCAACCTGCGCACTTCGTCGAGTGCTCCAATCTGCATACTGAGGTGTTGGTATACAACCAACATATACTCAAAATTTATATATATATATATATATATATATATATATATTAGTTAAGCACAACAAGACCACAAATTTCACAAGGAAGACATTATTAAAAGATTGTCAACATATTTTAGTTTGATGTAAGGAATGTAGAGAATAATAATAATAATAATAATAATAATAATAATAATAATAATAATAATAATAATAATAATAATAATAATAATAATAATAATGTCCGTTTACAATTGTTTCGCTACTCCATATAATATTTCTGGATCAGATGACTATATATCATAATTGATCTGGTTCAGTTGAAAATAATTAACATATTTAAAAGACAGAGCGGCTCATCGGAACTTCAAAGGAATATAGATTAAAATAATGAGATAATGTTACATAATATAATGTTCCATATATTGATTTTTACTATGGTGTCTTGGTTGTTCCTTGTGAAATTTGTGGTCTTGTGCTTAACTAATGAATATTTCCAGCTCTACGCACCTAACTTCTGCATGAACCCAGCCACCTAGCTGCTTTCTACTGCATATTGCACATTGAGCACATGTCTTTACACTTTGGCTTCTAACTAATTCACCATTCTCTCCTCTCATATCTCCTCTCCTATCTCCATCTCTCTCTTTAAGATTGGTTACTCTTGAACTGTATATATATATATATATATATATATATTATGTATGTATGTATATATGTATATGTATATATATATATATATATATATATATGAAATGTGGAAAGTTACATAATACTAAACAATGCAAAATAGACGGTAATCTTTATTTTGTTTATTTATTGTTGTTGTTTCTTTCGTCCTAATATTTCGGGGCTTAAAATTCCCTTCTTCAGGGGATAAGTAACTCTCAGAGAAACAGGGTTCGGTTTCTTCTATGTGGAATTAAATTATATATATATATATGGGGGGGGGGTATATATATATAAATATATATATACATATATATATATATATAATACACACACACATATATATAAATATGTGTGTGTGTGTGTATATATATATATATATATATATAAATTTTTAGTATATGTTGGTTGTATACCAACAACTCAGTATGCAGATTGGAGCACTCGATGAAGTGCGCAGGTTGGTTTGGTTACTCCGGAGTAATGTAAAATAAAATAAAATAAATAAGTCAAATGTTTAAAATTTGGCTTCGTTTATTACTGCTATATATATTTCGGTGACAGCCATCTTTGGCTGTGACCTTCAGGCAGTCCGAATTAGTGTGGTATAGACGAGTACACATGTTGTTGAGGTGTATAACTTTGTCAATACTCTGATATGCCCAGTTCCTAGTTGGGTTGTTATTTCACTGAGGAACTGGAATCATATGATTTCTCACGATGATTTCTCACGATGATTTCTCACGACGATTTCTCACGAATGGGCTTCTCGATGATTTCTCACGAATGAAACAGTTCTAGTCCTGTAGAAGCTCTTCTATATTAAAACTTTTATACTCTGCTATGTATTGAGTACCTTACTTACTGAGGTTACCTCGGACTCAAGCCGGATAACTTATATATATATAGAAGTGGTTACACAACAGTTAGTTCACCATACCAAGAACAATTGTTTCACCTTAGCGGATCCTCAGATCGTAAGGGTCCATTACGAGCTGAGGATCCGCTAAGGTGAAACAATTGTTCTCGGTATGGTGAACTAACTGTTGTGTAACCACTTCTACCTAACTCGTCCCATGGACTGAGTGCTCTACCACTACATATATTACCTTCCAGTGTTCTACCACTATATATATATATATATATATATATATATATATAGGTCCCGAGTTCGATCCCACCGCGTGGTACTTTGGGTATGTGTCTTTTACCATAGCCTAGAGTCAACCCATAACTTATAAATGAAATTGGGTAGACAGTAACTGTTTGGAAGCCCGTTGAATGGACGGATGGTCTGTAACTATTTGAAAGGGCCATCATTGGCACAAACTGTGTTATGCTGAATCTTCCTGAGATTTATGTTAAATGGTACACGTGTCTGTGGAATGTTCTGCCACTTATATATTCATTTCATGAACATGTTGTTCTGTTGATCGAACAACTGAAACACTCATCGTCGAAACCGACGTATGTCCATTGTTTCCTATCTAAATCCAAGCAAGATTATCTTAGCTGAACTTAACTATTCATTGGTGTCGGCTTTACGTAGCTGTAACACTTCATTCTCTGTAAACCTGCTAATGCCAGGGACATAACTCTATGAAATGTGTGATTTATTTCCCTTGGCACATTGGTTTGATAATATTATTTCTGTGGGCGGTGGATTGGCAGTCGGACGCCATGCTTTGACGCAGAGTTACGGCCCTTGCCATTCTGAGTTCAAATCCCGCCGAGGTTAACTTTGCCTTTCATCCTTACGGGGTCGATAAAATAAAGTACCAGTAATACACTGGGTAATTGCTGGCTTTGTGCCTAACGTAGAAACAATTATTTCTGTGGGCGATGGATTGGCAGTATCGGTAGAGCGACGGACACCATGCTTCACAGCATAGAGTTATGGCGTTGCCGTTCTGAGTTAAAATCCCGCCGAGGTTAACTTTGCCTTACATCTTTACAGGGTCGATAAAATAAAGTACCAGTAATGCACTGGGATAATTGCTGGCCTTGTGCCAAAAATAGAAACAATTATTTCTGTTATATTAGGGAGGTGGATTGGCAGAATCGGTAGAGCGTCGGACACCATGCTTTGACGCATAGAGTTAAGGCCTTGTCATTCTGAGTTCAACTTTGCCGAGGTTAGCTTTGCCTTTCATCCTTACAGAGTCGATAAAATAAAGTACCAGTCATGAACTGAGTCGAAGTCGATTTAATCAACTTTCCTCTTCCCCAAATTGCTGGCCTTGTGCCTAAATCAGAAACCCTTATTTACGTTATATTGTTTTCATCAATTTACAAAATTAAAAAACAAAATTAAGATATAAATATAAACAGCATATTAAACAAATAACAAACAAAATGTATTTATATTTTTAATTAGAAGACAGTAATTATTTAAAAATTTAATAATCTACTATTTTAGTGATTTTGTGAATAATATACATGATTGGTAGAGGGACGGATAAGATGCCTTGTGGTAGTTGTTCCAATACTCTGCACAAGAGTTCAAATCCCTAAGTCAACTTTGCTTTTCGTCCTTTCGGTTTGGGTAACTAAAAACAAAAACAGTAGATGACAGTGGATCGGCAGAATTGTTAGAGCGTCAAGCATGGTACCTTGTGTTTATTTCAGCCCTTTGTCTTCTGAGTTCGACTGAGGTGTTACTGGTGCTGAGCTGTATATACCATGCCTACCCCTTAAACATCATATATTGTGTTTTAGTAATATTTATTAATTAGAAAAATGTCACAACCACCGGGATAGAGAAAATCCAATGTCGAAGATACCTTTGGACCGGGTTATGTGTTATTTCCTTGAGCAAGACAATTTATTTCACGTTGCTCCAGTGGTCTGAGGACTTATCATTGCTTTCTTTTGTGTTATGTTATCGAAAGCTCTGAGGCTGTTTCACGTTTTTTTTACCCTAGAATGAGACTGAATGTCTTCTTTCAGTTCAGAACTGGGCTGTTATTAGTTAAATTTATTGAACATATTGATTAATATTTATACGAGTATTTATTTTGCCTGCTGAGTTTAAATATTCAATGTCGTCAGTTTTATACACAGATGGCTATATTCAGTGTATATATAATTTGGTTAACGATCTGTGGAAGTGGGTCGTACTTTTCTCAGTGTGAAAACTAATAAACAGCTTTCGAATAGGGCGGATAAGTTGTTTATCTAAAGAACAGAACTAAACATACCATTAATCCTCTCAGCCATTGCAATTCCACAAAAATACACAGAACAATGAGCCATTCACGTCATAGGAATATTTATTTACTAAAAGTGGGTTTTCATAAAATAACAATTTCTTGAAAAATATGGGAGAATTTTGTTCATTGCTTTGGTTGAAAAAAATGTTCAGGATATCACAGTTTTGTAATAAATGTTATTGAAATTTAAGTAACTGATACTATTAAGGTTTTTCTGTAACATTAATGAACAGAAAAGCAATCTATTTTCTCAACCCTCGTCATGTTTATGTACCTTTTCTTCTTCTCTGTGAGCTCCGTAATGTGTACGAAGTGGAGCAGTATTTCCAATTAAATCTAGGTCACTGCGCATGTCATCAGATTCATGTTCGTGTACAGGTGAGACATGTTTTCGGGCCTCTTCCACTGTAATTACACCCACACCTTCTTCGGAAGATTTACCCAATTTCTTGTTTTTTATCACGCCTGATTCAGTGTGATCATTATCTTCCTCTGCTGTGTCAATATTCAGGAGAGGATTGAAATACTTCACTTTCATGTTATGAATTGTTTTATAAATAGAATATAAATATCCACTGATCCTGCTTTCTTCCACTTCCTTTACGTTTTCTTCTAATTCTTTCCTTTTTCCATTTTTTACTTTGATTTTTCTCTTTGAAAATCTTGCTCCAGTAGATGCCTTATTTTTGGTTAAACTTTCTTGTAAAGAATCAATGTCAGGACCTAGAACACTTCCAGGCTGTGAAAGGGTTTTTTTATTTTTGTTATTTTCATGATCGTGTTTAGAACTGGGGCTTCCATCTCCGTGTACCAGAAGACCATGCATTAACTCGTCGGCATCTCTAGGGAGGGTTGGTTCGTCTGATTTATGAAGCTTCTTGAATTTCTTCTCATCTTCATGGACATGACTTTCCCCAGGCTTAGCATCATTATGCATGAGAACTCCGTGAAGATAATCGTAGTCCATATGATTGCTGGCAGTTTTTTCTATTTTATTCTTTTTACCAGTATTTTCGTCTTCATTGGAATGACTGTGGTGGTTTTTACCAGGTTCTGTGTCGCCGTGCATCATTACACCGTGTAAATAGTCTTCATAGTCTTGAACACCAATTTTACCTTTAAATTTAGGATGTACAGGAACTTTTGCATTGTCCTCAGTGTGATGTTCAATGCCAGGTTGGTCATCCCCGTGCATAAAGATCCCATGAAAATAATCAAGTATACTTTGGGGACCAAATGTGGCAGCATTTTTATTGTCATTGATCTTTGCTGAGTCCCCATGATCGTGACTGTGGTCCTTTCCTGGGGTTTTATCTCCATGCATCATAACACCGTGCATTTGTTGTTCTATGTCCAAGGGCCCTGCTTTTGTGTCTGTGGATCTAACTTTCCCAGGGTCACCATGATCGTGAGTGTGGTCCTTACCTGGAGCCTCATCACCATGCATCATAACGCCATGCATTTGTTGTTCTATGTCCAAGGGCCCTGCTTTTGTGTCTGTAGATCTAGCTTTCTCAGGGTCACCATGATCGTGACTGTGGTCCCTTACCTGGAGCCTTATCACCATGCATCATAACGCCATGCATTTGTTGTTCTATGTCCAAGGGCCCTGCTTTTGTGTCTGTAGATCTAGCTTTCCCAGGGTCACCATGATCGTGACTGTGGTCCTTACCTGGAGCCTTATCACCATGCATCATAACGCCATGCATTTGTTGTTCTATGTCCAAGGGCCCTGCTTTTGTGTCTGTAGATCTAGCTTTCCCAGGGTCACCATGATCGTGACTGTGGTCCTTACCTGGAGCCTTATCACCATGCATCATAACGCCATGCATTTGTTGTTCTATGTCCAAGGGCCCTGCTTTTGTGTCTGTAGATCTAACTTTCCCAGGGTCACCATGATCGTGACTGTGGTCCTTACCTGGAGCCTTATCACCATGCATCATAACGCCATGCATTTGTTGTTCTATGTCCAAGGGCCCTGCTTTTGTGTCTGTAGATCTAGCTTTCCCAGGTCACCATGATCGTGACTGTGTGTCCTTACCTGGAGCCTTATCACCATGCATCATAACGCCATGCATTTGTTGTTCTATGTCCAAGGGCCCTGTTTTTGTGTCTGTGGATCTAGCTTTCCCAGGGTCTCATGAACGTGACTATGTTCCTTTCCTTGCTCTTTATCCCCATGCATCATAACACCATGCATTTGTTCACTAACATCAAGAGGCCCTGCTTTTGTATCTGAGGGTACCACTTTGCCCAGGGTCCCCATGATCGTGGCTGTGTTCCTTTCCTTGCTCTTTATCCCCATGCATCATAACACCTTGCATTTGTTCACTAACATCAAGAGGCCCTGCTTTTGTATCTGAGGGTACCACTTTGCCAGGGTCCCCATGATCGTGGCTGTGTTCCTTTCCTTGCTCTTTATCCCCATGCATCATAACACCATGCATTTGTTCACTAACATCAAGAGGCCCTGCTTTTGTATCTGAGGGTACCACTTTCCCAGGGTCCCCATGATCGTGGCTGTGTTCCTTTCCTTGCTCTTTATCCCATGCATCATAACACCATGCATTTGTTCACTAACATCAAGAGGCCCTGCTTTTGTATCTGAGGGTACCACTTTCCCAGGGTCCCCATGATCGTGGCTGTGTTCCTTTCCTTGCTCTTTATCCCCATGCATCAAAACACCATGCATTTGTTCACTAACATCAAGAGGCCCTGCTTTTGTATCTGAGGGTACCACTTTGCCAGGGTCCCCATGATCGTGGCTGTGTTCCTTTCCTTGCTCTTTATCCCCATGCATCATAACACCATGCATGCTATCAGCAACAGTTTTGGGTCCGTTGAGAATATTTCCAGCCATACCGTCACCATCGCCACCGTCGCCGCCACCACCAGCGCCGTCTGGCGGAACATTAGCCTGTACATCCGGGACATTTTGATCGATGACCATTTCCTTGACCAGTTCCTGTTGACCACCATCAACTACAGCCGGACTGTCTTCGTATTTCAGTTCTGTTGTATTGGTATCTGTAATAGAGAGAGTAGAGGGCACAGTTAACATTACACTATAGGGGTAAGTGTAAGGGTAAGGGTAAGATGAATGGAGGAGAG
>OZ024755.1:7044421-7051921 GCA_964016885.1 Eledone cirrhosa
ATAGATAAAGAAATATATAGAGAGAGAGGGAGAGAGAACGAAATAGATAGAGAATGAGATGGAGGGGGGGGATATATCAAAACATATCTAGTTTATCAAGTTTATTAATATTACCAATCGTTAATTTAGTTAAAATGTTTCAAGAGGAATGTCCAATACAGACGTGTTTATGAATTATTAATAAATACATTCTCAACATAGAAAGATATGAACAGAATTAATTTATGGATATTAATAAGACTGCTGTTAATTAGGTGGCGTATGATGAAACACATTATATATATATATAACACATTATATATATATATAACACATTATATATATATATAACACATTATATTTATATATATGAAACACATTATATATATATATAACACATTATATATATATATGAAACACATTATATATATATAACCAAAGAATTATATATATATATATATATTCAAAACAACGAACAGCGGAGGACACGTTTCGCACCTTTCCGACAGACAACCTTTCCCCCACCCCGGAAAAAAAACCCAGTTGATGGATGTGAATCTGAAATATATAGGGACAATTAAATCTCTCCCAAGGTAACTCTCTCTCGTGTTGTTATTTTTATTTTGATCCTTTACGCTCTTTCCTTCATTCCTCTACACGTCTTATACACGCCACGTATCTCAACGTACACCCCACTTACATCTCTCTCTCCACCACCGGATCTTGTTACCCGGAGATTTACCCATTTGCATTGTCGAGGCTTCCAAACGACTTAAAGAAATTTACCTTATTATTCCACAATGCTTCAAGCAAACTTCAATACTCTCATATACATATATAATATTATATATATATATATATATATATATATATATATATATATATATATATAAAAGAATATTTTCGCTCTACATGGCTGAATACAATAAACGTAATCTGAGTTTTTCGAATATTAATAATAACATTCGATTCGTTTGCAATTATGCAAACAAGCCTCAATTTTATAGCCATGTCAGTAGAATGAACCCTTCATTCTTGCTCTTATGTTGGCATGTAAACAGAACTGCAGACACCAATGTTTCTGAGTATCACCCTTCATCAGTACAGCTCACTGTTCACCTGCCAAACTGTCAGAGCTAGTGAAAATATATGCTATTTTCAAAATTGAGGCTTGCAAACGAATCGAATGTTATTATTAATATTTTAAAAACTCAGATTACATTTATTGTATTCAGCCATGTAAAGCGAAAATTTTCTTTTATATATATATATATATATATATATATATATATATATATATAATTCTTTGGTTATATATATATATAATGTGTTTCATCATACGCCACCTAATTAATAGCAGTCTTATTAATATCCATAAATTAATTCTGTTCATATCTTTCTATGTATCATCGTTTATCTATGCTTCTGTTATTACCAATCGTTAATTTAGTTAAAATTAAAATGTTTCAAGCGGAATGTTCAATACAGACGTATTTCTATGAAGTATTAATAAATACATTCTCAACATAGAAAGATATGAACAGAATTAATTTATGGATGTTAATAAGTCTGCTGTTAATTAGGTGGTGTATGATGAAGGACTTCTGGTGTCAAGATTTGGCTCCGGTCTTGATGGGGTGGAACACAAGATAACATTGATGTTAAGTTTATATTTTACAGCAATAATAATGGTTTCTGGTATAGGCACAAGGCCAACAATTGTTGTTGTTGTGGTGGGTGGTGATGGTGTTGGCACAAGACCAGCAATAATCCCAGTGTATTACTGGTACTTTATTTTATCGACTCCGTAAGGATGAAAGGTAAAGTTAACCTCGGTGGAATTTGAACTCAAGAAAGAGTTGTCTGTCCACAATTAAATGCAGCCAACATATATATTATGGTAACGAAAGAGTTATGGCTGTCCACAATTAAATATAATCAACATATATATTATGTAACGAAAGAGTTCTCTCTATACTGGAACTGCTATACTTCCATAAGAAATATGGTAACGAAAGAGTTCTGTCTATACTTCCATTAGTAATATGGTAACGAAAGAGTTCAGGCTATGCTTCCATAAGAATATGGTAACGAAAGAGTTCAGGCTATACTTCCATTTGTAATATGGTAACGAAAGAGTTCAGGCTATGCTTCCATAAGTAATATGGTAACGAAAGAGTTCTGTCTATACTTCCATAAGTAATATGGTAACGAAAGAGTTCTGTCTACACAAAAGTTACCATAACTGAACCTATCAACACAATAAGTACCTCTATTAACTAAATATTACTTACAATTCAGTGACTCACTATATTTAGCGACTGATGCTTGCCTAGTCTGGTAGACACGTGAACTAACTTCCACAAGCATCATTTCAATGTGTGAGCATATGTGTGTGTGTGTGTGTGTGTGTGTGTGTGTCTGTTTGTTTGCATGTGTGCTGTGTGTGTTGTGTGCGGAGGAGGTATGTTGTGTGTGTTTAACGTGTGTTGACTATTTATACGCATTTAATACTGCCGCGTGTAACTGCATGTGAGTGTATATATATCATATACTCACGTTATATCTATTGAATGCTCATTCAGTCAATATTGACTGTTTTATATATACACACACACACACACACACGTGTGTATATATGTGTGTGTGTGTGTGTGTGTGTGCGTGTGTGCGTGTGTATGTAGGTATACATATATATATATACATATATATAAATATACATATGTATATATACATACATACATACATACATACATACATACATACATATATATATATATATATATATATATATATATATATATATATATATATATATATATATATATATATATATATATATATATATATATATATATATATATATATGTATGTGTATATATATTTATATATATACATACATATGCATATATGTATGTGTATATATGTATATATATATATATATATATTATATACATGTAAGTATGCATGTATACGTACATACATATCTGTATACAGACGTACAGTAGCATGCACATATACATATATATATATATATATATACACATCTATATACACATATATATACACATATATATACACATATATATACACATATATATGCCTTAACACCGTATGGCATAAATTCAGGCTGTTCAGTTTGTTTACAAACGAACAAAGCGACGTTAGCGCCGCTAAACTGATACGTGCATATATGTATGTGTACCTGTATGCATATGTATATATATGTGTATATATATATATATATATATGTATATGTGCATGCTACTGTACGTCTGTATACATATATGTATGTACGTATACATGCATACTTACATTTAAGTAAGTGCCATACTAAGAGTGAGAAATGAAATTTCGTTTTCATTTTGTTTCAATTTATCGTTTTCGGTATGCCTAACCGATTTAACTCACTCAATATGCAAATTAGGCTGCTCAGCCGTTAATTTTCATAAGGAAAGTATATACTTTCGAACGTTCAACTATCTGGCAGATGGGTAAACGGTGCTGATGATAGCTAACAAGCTTGAAACTAGTACAATCGTTCCTGTGTCAGTGTTGAACAAAAAGGTGACGTGGTTGCCTTAACACCGTATGGCATAAATTCAGGCTGTTCAGTTTGTTTACAAACGAACAAAGCGACGTTAGCGCCGCTAAAACTGATACGTGCATATATGTATGTGTACCTGTATGCATATGTATATATATGTGTATATATATATATATATATATGTATATGTGCATGCTACTGTACGTCTGTATACATATATGTATGTACGTATACATGCATACTTACATTTAAGTAAGTGCCATACTAAGAGTGAGAAATGAAATTTCGTTTTCATTTTGTTTCAATTTATATATATATATATATATATATATATATATATATATATGTAGCTACTTAAAGTTTCAGGCCCAGCAATGACCATATTATCAGTTTGTAAGAGTGATCAACAATTGTGACCTGATCTTCAGGATCTTAGACGAGTTCTGACTATTTCAATGTATTTACACTGGTGTATATAACTGCATGTTCCGTGTATGAAGATAAATATATAATGTTATATAACAGCTCTCATTCCTGATTGCGCAGCTTTCCTTTTTCACACCTACGGTTATTTTCTTTATATATTTATATATATATATAATATATATATATATATATATATATATATATATATAAGGTTAAAATATATATATATATATATATATATATATATATATATATATTATATATATAAGGTTAAAAGATGAAATCGAAAATGCAACTGGACTCTTTTTAAAAAATATTTATTTGGTTCCTTTACCGGTTTCGCAGTTCTTCTACTTTTCAAAAGTAGAATAAGATGGAGGGTTTGTGGTTTTTCTCACATCTGAAAAACCACAAACCCTCCATCTTATTCTACTTTTGAAAAGCACAAGAACTGCGAAACCGGTAAAGGAACCAAATAAATATTTTAAAAAAAAACTCCAGTTGCATTTTCGTTTTCATCTTTTTTCCTTATACTTTCACTCGTGTAGGACATCACTTTTTTTATTTTGTAAAAAAAACTCATTTTCTAATATATATATATATATATATATATATATATATATATATATATATATATATATATATATATATACGTTTATGTATATATATATATATATATATATATATATATAGAGAGAGAGAGAGAGAGAGAGAAAGAGGATAGATAGATACACATACATACATACATACATACATACATACATACATACATACATACATACATACATGCATACATACATACATACATACATGCATACATACATACATACATACATACATACATACATACATGCATACATGCATACATACATGCATACATACATCTAGATGTGAGAGTTTTTATAAAGATTTGATTTGTGCTAAATACTCTCTAAGTATTTTCCCTCAGTTGCTAAAAGACGCTTTATATTCAAAATGGAGGACACTGATCTAACAAGAGACCCTCTGTCAATTCTCAAACTATGAGAGAATGATGTGATTTAGTCTCCTAACACAACATACCAACCCTACCTCTGGCAAATATTGCCATGCATCGACAAACCCCGTAGCAGTTAGGGTGTTGATGGCACGATTGCAGTGTTCGTTTTCGAATCCTGGCTTCGTTTTGCTAGACCAGACATCATGTTGTGTTCTTGGTCAAAACAAGCGGCGTAACTCTGGTATGGCAAGCATGGCACTTGCCATGGGCACAACATGAAGGGGGCGCCACTTGGACTAGGAGCGCGTTCTATTAAAGTCAAGTAAGCCTCGTTGGAGAGTGAAAAAAGAAACCCCTTCAGATGTATGATCTGTCTCTGATTATCATGGATGAGAACACTATGGTGGCTGGATCATTAAACCATTTATATAAATTATTAGGTAATAATACAGTGCTGTGTAGGGGTGCAATTTCACTGCTTACCATAGATGCTATTTTTCCTGGTCAACTCGGTTAAAACTGAATACCAACTACAACTTGAGTAGTGGACATAGGGGTGTTAAACTTACGATGGAATGGTGTCCTGTGATGTACTCCCAGTCGCTTTAATGCCACGAAACGGGTATATGCTCCGGCTTGGTCAGCCTTCGGGCTTTGGATAGGTTTTAACGTTAAACATATCATCATCATCATCATCATCATCATCATCATCGTCATCGTCATCATCATCCTCATTGTTTAACGTCTAACTTCCTTGCTTGCATAGGTTGGACGGGCTGTCACATTATGAGACAAGTCAGCTCAAGTATGTTTGGGGTTTGGTTTCTATAGCAGGATACCCTTCCTAACGCCAACCACGTTACAGTGTGGACTGTGTGGTTGCAGTGTTCATGCCTTTCCCGAGAGAACAGTAATGTACTTGTTAGTGAAAGAAATTTCGAAACATTCCCAAAGCAAACTCGTCTTGTCGTTAGGTCACCTATATCTTGATTTATGACGAGTGTTCATAAGTGGGGAACGTGACTAAAACACACACACAGATAATATAAGGAAATACACACACACACATACACACACATACATACATACATACATACATGCATACATACATACATACATACATACATACATACATACATACATACATACATACATACATACATACATACATACATACATACATATGTATATAGATAGATAGATAGATAGATAGATAGATAGATAGATAGATAGATAGATAGATAGATAGATAGATGCAGGGTGTCCCTAAAGATGTATAGACACTTCAGCATTCTAATAAATATGTGTAAACATCTTTGGGGACACCCTGTATATATATATATATATATATATATATATATGGCGTCCTGTCCAGGGGGGAATCTTGTACTCTCAGTAGCTTCACGCCATGAAACCGGGATAAGCACCGGCCAAATGAGCCTTCAGGCTTAAGACAGACTTTAGACTTATATATATATATACATATATATATATATATATATATATATATATATATATATATATATATATATATATATATATATATATATATATATATATATATATATATGTGTGTATATATATATATATATATATATATATATATATATATATATATATATATATATATATATATATATATATATATATATATATACATATATATATATATGTATATATATATATATATATATATGTATATATATATGTATATATATGTGTATATATATGTATATACTGTATATATATGTATGTAAGTATGTATGATCGTTTATCTAAGCTTCTGTTATTATCACTCGTTAATTTAGTTAAAATGTTATGAGAGGACTACAGTCGTGTTTCTATTAAGTGAGAACAAATGCATTCTCAACATAGCAAGATATGAATTCTATTAATTTGTTGGTTACTAATAACACTGCTGGTAATTAGGTTATGTATGTAGGGTTAGTGCTCTATTAACCTGGGGGCGTCGTTAATAAACTGAATACGTTAGCGTTAATTTACGTCACCGAAGATCTCATCAACTATAACTGAATAAATCATCTGATATATAAGTATAACGGTATATCTTGTATCAAGGATCGTCAAAGATTTTAAACCAGATCTTCTCAAAGTGGGTGCTGCCTCCGGTGGGGCATTGAGAAGGTCCAAGGGTTGCTGGAGCCTAAGGGGGCAGTGGGGTGATAGAGATGATATTATATATATATATATATATATATATATATATATATATATATATATAGTAATAATAATAAATTTGAAGACTAAAATCCAAAGAGGGCTCGATAAGGATAAATATATATCAAATATATAAGAACCCTAGAGCAAATATTTATTAAAATAACAGATTAAAGTTTAAGCAAAGAATTGCTGCTTTCACCCTTAACGGGATTTTCTGAAACTAAAAAATCAATCTGTGAACGCAGAAGTAAATATTTCGAAAAACGTTGTAACCGAAGGAAAACAGGAAGACGATACTTTGACGGACCCAGCATATTTATCAATGCCAGGACAGGTTGTATCTCAGCGTACTCAATAGGTAATGTAGAATACATTCCCAGAGTATACA
>OZ024755.1:7064421-7071921 GCA_964016885.1 Eledone cirrhosa
CTGGTGTAAATATAACTGACATTTCAATATATCATAGGCCAAATGTATCACTGCAGAGCAGCGAAAAGTATTTTTTTAATAATAAAAAATTGTTTTGATAAAAAGTCTTATCAGTTGCCATTCAATGAATTCTCGAGTTATAGTAATAGTAATAGTAAATGTAATTAATAGTTAAGTCGGTTCCAGCCCGAGTTAGAACAGCAAGGCACCTTTTCTACATTTCTATGTCTATGCCATCTTTAGTTCTTGGATAAATTCCAGGCCAGTATCCAAGAACTAAAGATGGCATAGACATAGAAATGTATCCTTTAGGTCCTTAATGTATGTGAGAGGACGTCCACCACATTTCCTTGCCCATCACTGGTTTGTTTAGAGAGCTTTCAGTCTCGGAAATATCGGTATGGACGCATGAAATCGGACAATTTTCGATGTCCAATTGATGTATATTTTAATCGAACACAGAAGACTATAAATAAACACAGTGTCCGGAATCAGACATATCTGTCAAACTTTTTCTTAGGTATTATCCTTCATCGTTTCACATGGAGAAATAACATGTTAACTTCATACAAAAAATATAGACAGAGGCAGGTAAAAAAATCCAAGAATGCAACTGAGGAATTACAAAATATAGATAGAGTTAGGTAAAAAGGTAAGAATATAACAAATTAGCTACTATATATAGTCAGAGGCAGATAAAAAGTTAAGAATGTGACTAATTAGCTACTATATATAGTCAAAGGCAGGTAAAAGGGTTAGAATATAAGTGAGTAGCTACAGAGACAGGTAAATAGCCAAGAATATATCTGAGGAGTTACAGAGGCAGGTAAAAAGGTTAGAATATATCTAAGGGGCTACAGAGGCAGATAAACAGCCAAGAATATAACTAAGGAGTTACAGAGGCAGGTAAACAGGTTAGAATATATCTAAGGAGCTACAGAGGTAGGTAAACAGCCAAGAATATATCTAAGGGACTACAGAAACATAAGTAAAAGGCGAGTATATAAATGACATAAAGATACGTGTTTGCTAACCTTCGTAAAATAACGATTTCTAACTGAGGCACAAGGCCATCAATTTAAAGAAGGATGTATGGGGGGAGTTGATTACACCGATCACAATACTAAATTGGTACTTTATTTAATCACCCCTCGAATGATGAAATGTAAAGTTAACCTCGGTAGGATTTGAAATCTGAACATAAAATGCCAGAACGATTTTGTCAATCCATTGCCTTAAACCTTTGTGAAATAATACTATGGTTGTAGGGGATGTGTTTTGTTTTATTTAATGAGGGTGCTGTCAGATATTTGTTGGTCCCTCATCGTCTCTCCGGATCCCGGGTCCAGGACTGGTATACCCCCACCACCTCTTACAGGACCCTGTCACTCACCACGTCTTACGGGACCCTATCACTCACCAGTTCTTACATGAACCTAAACATACATAACCAATACAAAGAATAACATACCTGTTTGTGTTGGTTTAGCATGAAGCTGTGTGTGCCATAGAAAGGTAAGTAAGACCAGGTAGTAGTAATAAGTATTCATCCTAGTTCAGTTTGGATTTCTACTTTAACTTGGTACTCTGTAAACTGTGAATTGTAACCAGTGAACTGTACAAAGTTCACTATCAACTGAGTACTGTGAACTGTACAGGGTAAACTGTGGAATGTAAACTGTACAGTGTAGACTGTGGACTCCGAACTGTAAACTGTACACTGTAAAGTGTGGAATGTAAACGGTAAACTGTGAAATGTAAACTGTACAGTGTACACTGTGGACTACGAACTGTACAATTTAAATTGCGGAATGTACACTGTGAACTGCAAACTGTGAAATGTAAACTGTGAAATGTAAACAATACCGTGAACTGTGGAGTGTAAGTGGAACACCGAAAACTGTACACTGTAGACAGTGGAATGTACACTGTTAACTATGAAATGTAAACAATACTGTGAACTGTGGAGTGTAAGTGGTACACTGTAAACTGTAAATTCTGGATGCACACGGTCGTTTGTAAACTGTGAAAAGTGAAATAAAAACCCTCACTATAAACTTGGCTGTATTAACTCATGTCTAACTTCAATATACTCCACCTATACTCTCTCTCTCTCTCTCTCTCTCTCTCTCTCTCTCTCTCTCTCTTATACATATATACATGTATATATGTGTGTATATATATGTGTAAGACTCTTCCCTTTTTATTTTGCTTTGTTTTGTAGTTTTGTTGTTGTTTTGAGTGTGTTTCTCCTTATTTTTCTATTTTCTATTTATCAAATCGATATTTTGTAGCAGAAGGAGTCAGGATCGATTCCAACGTCAGATTGCCACATCAGTTATAGTGACGTCATCAATAATCTTTGTAACAGCTGCTCTCTCTCTCTCTCTCTCTCTCTCTCTCTCTCTCTCTCTCTCTCTCTCTCTCTCTCTCTCTCTCTCTCTCTCTCTCTCTCTCTCTCTCTCTCTCTCTCTCTCTCTCTTCTGATGCACTGCCACGCAGTTGACATTACAACTACTACAACTACTACTACTACAACAACTACTACTACTACTACTACTACTACTACTACTACTACTACTACTACTACTACTACTACTACTACTACTACTACGGCCAGCCACACAGACCTGTAACATATCCTGAACAAGCAATGCCTGTGCTTTGAAGATTTTTTTAAGTGGGGAAAAGCCTTGCACTCGACCAATCCCACTCTCTGAGCATCAAAAACACTACCGAAAAAGGAGAACTGGTTAATATCATCGGATTCTTCTAAAGCCGCAGGTTTTTTTTTTCAGAGTTTCCCTCTCCTAGAAAGGTGTTGTGATAACTGGGGACCTTTCACTCCGAGGTTAAAAAAAAGTACTATTTGGATAGCCGTTGACTCTGTTGAGTTCCTCCGCCCTTTGCCTGGTCTTATATTTCATCCCGCAGGGTGTCCAAATATCACCCTCCTCACCAAACAAGCTTGGTGGGTTTGCTGGTTTAGTCACCGACGACCCGACCATGAGACAGGTTGTACTGGGTTACATGTTGCCAGTAGCAATCGAGAGCGACCTGACATAAGTAGGAGCAATAACATTAAGAAAGTCATGAACGAAGCCACATGATTTTGTTTTGTAAATTTTGAAAGTAGGTTTATAAGTATGAATTTTCGAAAAACCTTCGTAGTTGTCTCTGTGGCCTAGTGGTAGATACTAGAGACGGTGGAGATCCTGGCCTTGGGTTCAATCCTGGTCAAGAGGTACATGTAACCTTTTTCAGTTTTTATTTTACAGCCCATAGTAAAAAAAAAACTGAAAAGGTTTACCGGTAACCCGACCAAGATCGAACTTCAGACCACGATCACCACCATCATGATTCCTCCAACTAGGCCACCGAGGCAGTTACAAAGGTATAATGAAAATTGATAATTATAAACCTATTATCAAAATCAAAGTTTAAAAGATGCGGTGTCGTTCATGGCTTTCTTAGAGCTATTAGTAATATTTAGGGTCGACTGCTGGTCATTATAAAAGTCTCTGGATTTTGCAAAATACATATTTTTTATTGGAGAAGGTAAGATATTTTTCAGGATTACCACCGTCTATGATTCCTCCATCTAGGCCGCCGATACAGCATACATACATACATATATATATGTGTATGTGTGTGTGTGTGTGCTTGTATACGCATGTGTGTATATTTATGTAATTATGTATGTGTGTTACATAACTGATGCGTATTTTTCGCTCTCTAAGCTTCGTTAACTTCGAGAAACTACGAGACGGAAGATGGGAAGTGGTGAGTGTGAGGGTGGGTGAAGGGGTAGCTTGATCAAACTTTCAGAAGCAGTTAGGTTGTTTGTTACAAATATACGCCGTAGACACTTATGGAATTAGCAACAGGCCTCTGTCGGTTTCGATGACGAGTGCGTCCAGTTGTTTTGATCATCGGTAGTACAGTTTGCTCATGAAACTAACGAATAAGTGACTATATCATTCCACAGATACGTGTATCCTTAATGTAGATCTCAGGGAGATTCATCTGGATCTGGTGTGTGATAAGGCTGGCCATTTGAATTACAGATACAACTCTATTTTTTTGTCAGCTGGAATATCGTGAAATGAAGTGACTTGCTCAAGAGCACAACGCACCACTAGAAATCCAAACAGTTTTCGCCTACTAAATTTTACTCACAAAGCAGGAGTCGATGTGAGGTTAGGGTAAATGACACTTATCTAAGACGCCACACCGCAGAATCGAACCTGGGACCTTTTTAACCATTTGTCTTCTTCTTCTTCTTCTTCTTCTTCTTCTTCTTCTTCTTCTTCTTCTTCTTCTTCTTCTTCTTCTCGGGAGGGTCGTGGGGGCATAGTCCTCAAACACTCCTTCCAGCGGGTCCTGTCAGAGGCAACTACCTCCAACTGATCCGACCGGATCTCCAAGCGAGACCAGCCGAGTTCATAGATGTTATCCAACCGTCTTGCTCGGGGGGGGGGGGGGTCTACCTCTGGGTTCCCTGCCGGTTGGTTTCGCTCGTAAAATCTGTCCAGCGATTCTCTCCTGAAACATGCCATTAGTATCGGAGCTGTGATCTTTCAATTTGGAGAAGTAGTGGCTCTACCTGGAGGGACTCTCTGATCTCATCCCAAACTGCTATAAAAGCCCTCATGATACTAGTTTCACGTTGAGACCAGATACATGTCTATATATCTATTTTTATATAGTTACAGACTATATACAGTCTGACAAGTCAACTCAATCAGGTCTTGAGGTTAAACAACCTTATTGTCTGTTAACATACGAGAATTCACGATCGTGGAACAGTAAAACTTGTGTTTGTTTCGTTAAAATCATGACAGCGGTCTGCCCTCAATAGCAACACTAAGTGACTTTAATTAAAACATTTCTCTTACCCCTTTCTGTCTGTCTCTCTCTATCTCTCTCTATAAATATATATATATGTATATATATATATATATATATATCCCTCCCCACCATATGTTATTGAAATTTGTTCTCCCTCTCTACCCCCTCCTCTCCCACATCCCTCTTTTAACCCCCACATCAAATACTCCATTGCTACCAATATAACTGTTTCTATTATTTATACAAAGAAGAAGGAAAACCTTTTACAATAATTCATTAGACAGATCTCAAAGGATATATTACAGATGTCTTGTCTTAAAGTAAAATATTGAGTTCAGTGGTACTATCACGTAGACACCAATCGGACGGGGCCAGGCAAGAACAACATATGACCCCAGTTTCCCTATACAAGGGTTGATTTTCTTTGAAATGATATTTAGTTTCGGTAGAGTCTTTAGAACCTCGGACAAGAATACGTTCTGGTATTTGTAGCCAGGGTCGTCTCTACCTTTGAGGAAAACTAGGCAGCCAACAAGGGCGCAGACAACAGAGTGGTCTTTTACTACTGGACCTTAAAGAACCAGTCTTATCTATATTTGTATAATCTAATTAAATATATAATAATGGGTTCTGATATAGGCACTAGGCCAGCAAATTGGGAGAGGGGAAAGTCGATTAAATCGACCTCAGTGTGTGACTGGTACTTTATTTTTTCGACGCATTAAGGATGAAAGGCAAGGCTAACCTCGGTGAGATTTGGCAACGCTAACCTCGGTGAGATTTGGCAAAGCTAACCTCGGTGAGATCGTAAAGGACCGTAACTTTATGCTGCGAAGCAGGGTTGTCCAGCGCTCTACCGATTACTGTCAACCCACTGCCCTTATTTATGTAATTTATGCTCGTGTTGTTTCTTCATACGTCGCCTTTGAGTCAAATAAAGAAATAATTATCATAGTTATTATTCAATAACTAAATTGCGTGTTGTCATTACATTACCAAGAGCAGCTCTGTTTACTGTGAATATGTACAGTGTTATGTTATGGTAGAAAATTGCTTCTACTGTATTAAAAATATTTTACGTAATATCTATTCACTAGTTTGTATTACTAGATTCACTATGTTATGAGTATTTATAAGTGCTGGTATTTTTGATGACGTATATTCCTATCTGAATGTTTATTATAAAGATTTCTCACTTCCTCTATTCTACAAATCTATTTTTCCATATCTTCGTATGTGAATGATTTCTTCGTTTATTTTAGAAATACTTTCTTGTTTGTAGAGACGGACACTTCAATTAGGAGACGCTTACCCTTCTTTTACCGAGTAATGTTTTTGATACCAAACCGCCTCGAAGCGCCTGGTTCTACAATACATGAGGTCTACAATAGTTGAGGTCAACCGTGTGAAAACCGAGAATTCAACGGATGGTTTATTTCAAATAAGGACAATACTAGAAAGGCTGAGTTAGTCAGCAATCCATGGTATTCTACATACTGAAGACAGACAATGCCCGATAATGATGGCTATTTCAATTTTCTTCTTCTTCTTCTTCTTCTTCTTCTTCTTCTTCTTCTTCTTCTTCTTCTTCTTCTTCTTCTTCTTCTTCTTCTTCTTCTTCTTCTTCTTCTTCTTCCTGAGAGTGTCGTAGGGGACATAGTCCTCAAAAACTCCCTCCAGTGGGTCCTATCAGAAGCAACCGTCTCCAACTGATCCGGCTGAATCCCCGCGTGAGCAGCCAAGCTCCTGGATATTATCCAACCTTCTTGTTCGGGGTCTACCCCTGGGTCTCCTGCTTGTCCTGTTAGTTTTGCCCGTTAAACCTGTCCAGAGACATTCTAACCACATGCCCATAGTATTGGAGATGTAATCTCTCAATTCTGAGAAGTAGCGACTCTACCTGGAGTAATTCTCTGATCGCTAAGTTACGCACTTTATCGAGTAACTTTACTCCAAAGACCCTTCGGAGGAATCCTATATATTAAACCCTTACATTATAATTTTATGTAAGATTCTTTACCAAGTTTTCTTTAAAACGCCAGCTTAATAATGAGAAAATTAGTTGTATAACTAAATTTCTTCAAATCCTTGATTATTTTCAAAATTATTTGAAAACCACAAGGAGTATCTTTCATTAGAAAGCTGGTCACAACCTTGATTGCACTAAGTTTAGGATTGACTTCTCTCAAGTATAGGGTCTTTGTTAAACACTTTATTAGTGCATGGGTATACTGTGTGTATGCTTGTTAGTATTTCATAATGTTCGTGTATTATAGAATTGTGCACTTATTACAGAAGTGAGAGAACACAAATACATATACACATACATACTCGCATATATACAAACATACACCCACATATATGTACTAATTAACTCACGCTCACATGTTCCGAAATCACTGGAACAGTCATGACCCCAAACAAAGAGGTCTTGTCAATATATATATATATATATACATGATGGCTGCCCCCTCGTTATCGAGTATGGATATTGCACGATATACCATTATTAATAATTATTAATTAATTCTATCGTGCAATGCCTGTGCGTGAAGATATTTTTTAAAGTGAGGAAAAATTGTGCACTGAGCCAATCCCACTCTCTGAGCGACAGTAGCTATAACTCGAAAAGAAGAAAAGATCAACATC
>OZ024755.1:7076921-7116921 GCA_964016885.1 Eledone cirrhosa
CATTTGTGCTAAATCCGGCACTGGCTGCCCAGATATCTATCTACTAAATATCTGTATAGGTGGGAGTGTATCATAGGTGGCCGAATGATTAAGCAGTTCGCTTAGCAATCAATAGGTCCCAAGTTCGATCAACCAAGTGTGGTATCTTATGCCAGAAACGTCAGGTTTTATATCAGAGTGACCTTCTCCTTGAGAGACGTCTTAATGAAGACTAGGAGTCTCCCGCTTCACTAAAAAAAACATACATACATGTTTGTATCTATGTACACTGTATATGTACTGTACATGTATTAGCTCCTGTAGATATGGGTTAGTGTGTCTTTGTGGAAGGTTACTGCTCCTATGTTGTTCCATGATTGATGGGGTTTTTCACCTCTATAATGAAATTATTAGTAACGATGTGTTAGTTTCTACAATACATTGACTATACCAGCATATACATACATATATATATAATATACTATATATATATATATATTATATTATATATATATATATATATATATATATATATAGAATAACTTTGTGTGTATAATGTTCGGACACGCATCTGCAATCACTCTCTGATATCATTTAGCAATGAAGTGTATGTGAGAAGATAGTGGAAATCAAATGATTTATTTTGATATTCTCTTTCTTAGAGCAACACAGTTACTTTACTTTGATTAAATATTTACCCTGCCCTGTATGTAGTGGTGTTAATGTTGGTAGTGTTAGGGATGCTGGTAGCGCTGGTCAAAGAAATCTGATGACATTACATGCATATTCCTTTCATAGTAATTATATGACACAGGGCGATGGATTGGCAGTATCGGTAGGGGGTCGGACGCCATGCTTTGACGCGTAGAGTTACGGCCCTTGCCAATTTAGTTCAAATCCCGCCGAGGTTAACTAAAGAGCTCAGGCTATCAAAGTTAACCTCGGTGAAATATGTGTAACGGAGTTTTAAATAAACCTGAATCAACTGAATATAGCCTCCGATCGTTTTTTAAATATATATATATATATGTAATAATAATAAAAGGACGAATGGTTATTCCTTCATTACGTTTATTGGTTGGTGACGCGCGTTTCGCTACTGATCAGCTCAAGGTTCGATCTGTATCGATCTAGCCCGACTCTGGAATCAATGGCTCGTCGGACCTCTGTGGTAGTAATGACAGAATGAATATACATGGCGTATGAAAAAGTCTAACGTATATATGTATGCGTGTGTGTATAGGGTCTGCGGCCGGCGCTGAGATCAGAGCGACCACTGAATGATGGGGAGATGTGTTACAGCTCACACCTCTGCAGGTTTAGCTGGCCTCCTCCAAGGTATATCTCGTTGGAGGTATCTTGGGTGATTTAATGATAGGGACCTCAGTCCTATCTTATTTCTACAGCTGAGTAAACTGGAGCAACGTGAAATAAAGTGTCTTGCTCAAGGAAACAACACATCACCCGGTCCAAGAATTGAACTCACAACCTTTCTATTGCAAGCCCAATGTTCTAACCACTAAGCTATGCGCCTTCACTGCAGAGTGGGTATATACGATGTAAATAATTGTTTCTACTTTTGGCACAAGGCCAGTAATTACCCCAGTGCATTACTGGTACTTTATTTTATCGACCCAGTAAGGATGAAAGGCAAAGTTAACCTCGGCGGGATTTGAACTCAGAATGGCAAGGGCCGTAACTATGCGTCAAAGGATGGCGTCCGACCCTCTACCAATACTGCCAATCTAACCGTAAATAATTGTTTCTACTTTAGGCACAAGGCCAGCAATTATCCAGTGCATTACTGGTACTTTATTTTACCGACCCCGTAAGGATGAAAGGCAAAGTGAACCTCGGCGGGATTTGAACTCAGATCGTAAAGGGACGTAACTATGCTGGAAAGCATGGCGTCCGACTCTCTACTGATACTGCCAATCCAAACCGTAAATAATGTGTCGCTGATAGGATCAAAATAACCGAAATATGTTCCGAGGTAAATTGCTGGTAGAGGGAGACTGTATGGAAGCCCGTTGAATGGATTATATCCATAATTCAAAATTTGTCTGTGGAATACTCAACAACGTACATGTTAACTCACGAGTTGTACAGGTAATTCCGACATCCGGATTTGTCACACTGTAGTAGTAGTAGTAGCAGCAGCAGTAGAGTACTAGTGTCAACTGCGTGTCAGGAGAGATAGAGATAAAGAGAAAGAGAGAGAGAGCGCAGCTGTTACCAAAATACTCAATGAAGTCATTATATCTGATGTGGCAATCTGACTCCTTCTGCTAGCAAATATCGATTATCTTATCACTTTTTTTACGGTCCAGAAGGAGGGTAGGCATACCCTTGAGTATTGGCAGTATCGGTAGAGGGTTGGACGCCATGCTTTGAGGCATAGACTTATGGCCCTTGCCATTCTGAGTTCAAATACCGCCGAGGTTAACTTTGCCTTTCATCCTTACAAGGTCGATAAAATAAAGTACCAGTAATACACTGAGATAATGTGGCGGTCTGAGAATTGAATTCACAACCTTTCGATTGCAAGCCCAATGCTCTAACAACTAAGCCATGTGCCTCCATCCAGATAAATAAATATATGTGTACGTGCAGACGTTTATGTATATATAAATACCACGTCTTTGAATAAACTTTTGATTGAAAAGGCACAGTTCTTGACCGATAATGTCGGGAGATAGACAATTGCTACAGTGGTTGCCAATGAACGAATCTTCCTTTGATTTTTAAAATACAAAAACATTCTCCAGTCTTATGTCACTGACCGACATGAATAATTTACTTTGGAAGACTTCTACATGTTTGTTATAAATAATTGTTTCTACTTTTGGCACAAGGCCAGCAATTACCCAGTGTATTACTGGTACTTTATTTTATCGACCCCGTAAATCGAGAAAAGTTAACCTCGGTGGGATTTGAACTCAGACCATAAATGGCCGTAACTCATTGCTGCAAAGCATGGCGTCAGACCCTCTACTCATACTGATGATGATGATATATGACTTCTTATACGTCCTTTTTAGAAAGACAGAAAATAGAAAAATATGAAGGGTGAGGGGAAGAGAGAAAGAAAGAAACAAGGATGGATGAGTAGATAGGTAGGTAGGTATTATATACTATATACATACGTAGATGGATGGATGAATAGATCAGTTGACCTCGGCCTGCCTGTGGAATTAACGTGTAACTAGCTCTCCGTCGGTTACGACGACGAGTGTTCCAGTTGATATGTTCAACGGAACAGCCTGCTCCTGAAATTAACGCATTCCAACAAACACGCGTCCCCATAACGTAATTCTCAGGGAGATTCAGCGTGACTAGACTGGCCCTTCGAATCACAAGTACAACTCATTTTTTGCCAGCTGTGTAGACTGGAGCAACATGAAATAAAGTGTCTTGCTTAATGACACAACGTAACCCCAGGAATCGAACTCACGATTGTGAGCCGAATATACTAACCATGAAGCCACCCGCCTTCACAATTAACGTGAAGTGATTGAGTATTCCATAGATAGGGCCAGCGTGACACGCACGGGTGGCTTTTTTTATGGCCTGAGTTCAAATCCCGCCGAGGTTAACTTTACTTTTCATCCTTACGGGGGTCGATAAAATAAAGTACCAGTAATGCAATGGGATAATTGCTGGCCTTGTGCCAAAAGTATAAACAATTATTATTACAGACAGCCTGTCTGATGAGGTTGCAAAGTTTCCCTCTAACCTATTTCACTTAAGGCATGGTTCGATCCTGGGGCTATAGTAAATTATACTTATCCAAGATTCCATGCAGTGGGATCGAACCCCAAACTTAAGTTGCGAAACGAACTACCTAACAATTCGGCCATCCTACATCCAGTGTCTTCAAATCATCATTGTTTCACCAAACTGGAACTCCACGTGGGTGGATAAGACTTGATAAGATAAAACGTGAGTAAATGTAGAAAGATCTCATTAGATTGGAACCTTTGAAAGATGTTAACCTTCAGTTAAATAAAGCTGTAATGCATTTGTTGTACAATACAATCTTGTGTTGTTCCATATCATCACTTCAACACTATCAAACAGTCACTGGCGACTTGTACACACATTCAAAGTGATTTTTAGGAATCTGAGAAATGTGTTAACACACAAACCTCTCTCCCCATATACATGAATGTGTGTGAATCTTTGAATACACCTCTCTCTCTCTCTCTCTCTATATATATATATATATATGTGTGTGTGTGTATCTATGAATATACCTCTCTCTCTATCATATATACAGGGTGCGGACGATATCTGTTCGCAAGATTACTGTCTAGGAAAAAATAACACAGTAGTTTTATTTTTTAAGATTTATTTATCAACCTTGGTCAGTTTGTCTTCATGACTTGTTCTTTCAATCTCACTCGATAAACCCGCCATTGGCTTTGATGACAGACTTGGAACCGGCTACAGGCCTTTGTTACTGTCCCCCGACTTAGGCCCCTAAAGGTACCTGTGATCCTGGCCTTCAGATCGTCTTTCGTATTGCAGCTAGATCTGTTGGTGTCTCGTTCCACTGCGCCCCACACAAAGAAGTCGAGGAGGTCGCAGTCAGGCGAGCTGGGAGGCCAGATATGTGGTCGACGAAGTTCCGACAGCCAGGCTTGGGTCTTTCAGCTGGTATGGCGTGGCGCTGAGTCTTGCTGCCACACGTACGGCCTACCTACAGCTACCTGGTCGATCCAGGGCTTTACTACCTCGCTCGGAATGCAGATGTAGCCATCGGTGTTCAGCTTGAGGCCCTCAGGGAAGAAGTGAGGTGGCATGACGTCATCTTGACTGCTGACGACACCTAAGACCAATGTTGTCACTGGAAACTGTCTGCATGACTCTGGGCACGTCTTTGGATGAGACAGCGAGCCACCTGTTGTTCTGGGAGTTGATCTTCTGGTCTTATTTGTCCTCCCAGCGCAGATTCCAAGAAGAACTCCGTGTCTCTTCCACAAATTTGGAGGTTCAAAATTATTCATAATCAATTATTCTGAAAATAAATAATGGAAATATAGTCACTGTTTTTATGAAGACAAGAGAGACAACGGAAGTAAAAAAAATTTGCAGTTGAAAATTGCGAACAAATATTGTCCGCACCGTGTATCTATAAATGTGTATGTGAATCTTTGAATACACTCTCTATACATATATATATTCTATTTCTAATTCTTCATTTTAATTTGTATATATCATCATATATATATATATTTGTATGTATCTATGAATGTGTGTGAATCTTTGAATACAGACTCTCTCACTCTCTCTCTATATATATATACACATCTACACACACTTCAACAGCACTCTAATAAGTATGTATACATTTTGGGGACACCCTGTGAATGTATGTGTATACATATATATATATATATATATATATACACACACACAGACATTGATTAAAACAGCTGTTTTTCTCTACATCAACCATCATAAACACTAATACCATTCAACTAGCAAACCGAGCTTAAAATAAAGTATATAAGATATTGTAGATGCAGCTTGGCAGAATGGTTAAGTTGTTTTCTTCGTAATCATTTGGTTCCAAGTTCAATCCCACGGCATTGCTGCATCTAGGAGATGTGTCATTTAGTATATTTTTTTCATGTCAGTCCAAATCTTGTGAGTGGAAAAGTGTAGAAGCCCATCGGATGAACTTCTTCGCCTACTTATTCCTGAGACAGTCGTGGAGGGTGAGTCATCAGACACTCGTTTCAGAGGGTCCTGTCAGAAGCAACTGACTTCATACTGATCTAGTTGGATCCCTAAGCTCGACCAGCCAAGCTCATGGACGTTAATCCATCTTAACATCAGATGAACTGTACCTGCAATTCAAAGGGCTATCTCTGATACACTGAATTCTAATAATTACGTTAATGGTACGTATGTCAGAGGAATACCCAGCCACTTTCACTTTGATTTAATAAGCAGGCCGTTCCATTGATTGAACAAGTGGAGCATTCATGGTTGAAACCTACGGTGGTTACTTCCAAATATTTGTTTCAAAGTATCAGTTTAGGCAGAATCATTAAATCATTAGTTAACATGATTTGCAACGCAACATAGTTCTGGTTCTTTACAATCAGAGTTCAAATCATGCTGAGGTCAACTTTATCTTTCTTCCTTCTGGGGTCGATATAATCGCCCAAATTAATTTAGGAGGTGGATTGGTAGAACCGTTGGACAACCCAATAAAAGGCTCTGTAACATATTCCAGTTTTGAGTTCAAATCCCATAGACAACAACTTCACCTTTCTAAGGTTGTTAACCCTTTAGCATTTAAACCAGCCATAATTACCTCACCCCTTTCTGTTCAAACCAGCCATAACTGGCCACTCATACTTATGTTAAGGTATTGTTCTCAAAATAAATAATATCAAATTTTCGTACATCCCTATGCTGTGATGATCTATAACATTGTATAAAAAGGTTTAACTACAAATAACAAGAACAAACAATGATCATAAAGATTCCACCAGTCTTTATTTCAACCAAACAAGACCTCAAGCTACCACATACCTTCCTTCCTAGGAAGTAGAAGTGGCCTTTACTGCACTTTTAGATTCAATTTTAGCAGCAGCTCTTTTGGCCATCTTAATTTTGTGCCTCTCTTCCTTCAATTGACTTCTCTCCTCTTTAGGAATTAGCCTGTTGTGTTTTCGAGCAAACCGCAGATTCCTCAAATACTTCCTGTCAACCTACAATTGAGAATAAAAGTCAAAATATGACGTAAAATATAATAATAAAAAAAAAAAAGAGGCTGGCAAATACAGTACATTGTTATTAATAATCTAGTGTTAAAAAATAGATATCGTGACAAAAAAGCCATAAAAAAAAAAAAAAAAATTGCAGAAGATATTTACGATTCCATGAACAATTATTAGTTAGGTTCTATGGAAAATTCCGCTAATGCTGGGGGTACACTGTATTGCAGTAATTATTTTCAGAGAAAAAGAAAACCTCATATAACTGACCAACAGGATATATTACAATATTTTAGGAACTTTATATAAATAAGAGAGTACTTACACCATTCATAGACGGGCATCGGCTTCTTTTTGGTCTGTAAATACCATTACGGTGAGCTTTACTGTCTGGAACAAGGAAAAATAGAAATAGAAAATAAATAACAGATCTTTAAATGAAAGTGTCAGTGAAAAAATGTGATATTGTATGTCCCTGGGGTTAAACGGCACACCACAGTCAATGTATGACTGAAATGCTTCCTGTCCAGGGTTTAATGTCATCTCCTATAAATGATACTGGCAGATATGTAGTCATTAGAGAGGCTACACTCCGTGGCTGGAGATATTGGGATAAATCTATGATCATTACAGCACTATATTATACAGTACCATGTGTACACATGGTGTATATATATATTCATAGGGGGCAACACAAGTCCAAAGGATTTGAGAGTCACTAGACACTTGATGCAAGAAATCCTTGCCATATACACGGGTATAATAATGTGGCACACATTAGGTTAGAATCTTCTTCAATGTTAAAAGCATGGAGTAATAATTGAAGAAAAAGTACATATATATAATAGTAGAGTTGTAGTTTATAGCACTGAGAAAAATAAAAAATTCAATTTTAGGAGATTTGTCCCGAGTGGACGCCTGTCACCAAAATCAATATTATGACTGTGGCAGGGTTTTAATATCTCGAAGGAGGCTAACAGATATGCAGTAATTAGCGAGGCACACACTAACCTCACCTGGATATATTGATAAATCAGTGATCAATAACAAATAATACAGTAGAAAGAAATTATTATAGATTATCCACTAACAAATCTTATGTACAAAAAAAACTATACACCATTATCTTATTTTATACTGTTTTAATCCTTTAACCACTTAGCATTTAAACCGGCCAGAATTCTTTCACTGATAAAAGATAAACAAATCTTGAAACAGCACTGCATGACATTCCCAAAATGTACTGGCAACTCTGATATACTCACAAAGAAAATAAGAAAAAGTTTTTGTTACGAAAAAATATTTTTCTTTGGTAGCACGGCTACCCATGCTTCTTGTATATAAACAGATATGTATTTCTTTATATATACTTCTATTATGCTTAAATACTGTCTTAGTTCTACCACCAATTAATTCTGATATTGAATGTTCCTGGGGTTAAACGGCACACCTCAGTCAACGTATGACTGAATGCTTCCTGTCCAGGGTTTAATGTCATCTCCTATAAATGATACTGGCAGATATGTAGTCATTAGAGAGGCTACACTCCGTGGCTGGAGATATTGGGATAAATCTATGAACATTACAACACTATATTATAAAGTACCATGTGCACTGAACATTATATATACAGGGTGTCCCGCAAAAATGTATATGTACTTCAACAGAATTCTAATCAAAGTGTGCATATACTTTTTAGGGACACTATATATATATTCAAGGGGGCAACAAGTCGAAAGGATTTGATGAAGTTACTAGACACTTAATGCAAGAAATTCTTGCCATATATATGCCTACCACAAACTATCAAACCCAAGCTGGTATGGAAATTGTGGGTTAAATTATGCGGCACACATGTAGGTAAGTTAGAATCTTCAATGTTAAAAGTATGAAGTAAATAATTTGTTTAATGTCCATATTCCATGCTAGCACGGTTTATAAATGATAATAGACTTGTAGTTTTTAGCACCGAGAATACTAAAAAAAAATTAGTTTTAGATTTGTCCCCTGGCAAGATGTCACCAAAATCAATATTATGACTGAGATGACCCTGACCGCAGGGTTTTAATATCTCCAAGGAGGCCAGCAGATATGCAGTCATTAGGGAGGCTACACACCAACCTCACCTGGATATATTGACAGAGGTCAGAGTGGGTCTACACGGATGCCCCCCCCCCCCCCCATATATATGTTTTGCCGTCTGAAGAACTCAGGCTATCATAACTGATAGTCCTCAGTGAAATATGTACAACAGAGTTTTAAATAACCCAGAATCAACTGAATATGGCCTCCAATCTTTTATTAATATATATATATTCTAATAAGTATGAATCAAAGTTGTAGCTGCCTTACAGCAGGTGCCCCTATATATACTCATACATACCCTGCTAAAAACAGTTCTGGTTCTATCAATCACAAACCACACACATGTGGGGAACAATACAGCTATGTTAAACAAGCCTATTTCTTGCAAAGTGAAAAAGAAATCTATTTATTTACCACTGCTTCAACAAGTTTACAAACTACTTTAGGAGTTATGAACCTGGTGTTATACTTCTATTATGGTTAAAAACTGTCTTAGTTCTACCACCAATTAATTCTGATATTGAATGTTCCTGGGGTTAAACGGCACACCACAGTCAACGTATGACTGAATGCTTCCTGTCCAGAGTTTAATGTCATCTCCTATAAATGATACTGGCAGATATGTAGTCATTAGAGAGGCTACACTCCGTGGCTGGAGATATTGGGATAAATCTATGAACATTACAACACTATATTATAAAGTACCATGTGCACTGAACATTATATATACAGGGTGTCCCGCAAAAATGTATATGTACTTCAACAGAATTCTAATCAAAGTGTGCATATACTTTTTAGGCACACTATATATATATATTCAAGGGGGCAACAAGTCGAAAGGATTTGATGAAGTTACTAGACACTTAATGCAAGAAATCCTTGCCATATACAGGGATAATAATGTAGGTTAAGTCAGAATCTTCTTCAATGTTAAAAGCATGGAGTAATAATTGAAGAAAAAGTACATATATATAATAGTAGAGTTGTAGTTTATAGCACTGAGAAAACTAAAAAATTCAATTTTAGGAGATTTGTCCCCTGAGGGGTCCGAATGCCTGTCACCAAAATCAATATTATGACTGAGATGACGGCATGGTAGGGTTTTAATATCTCCAAGGAGGCCAGCAGATATGCAGTCATTAGGGAGGCTACACACTAACCTCACCTGGATATATTGATAAATCAATGATCAATAACAAATAATAAAGTAGAAATAAGTTACTATAGATTACTCACTAATAAATCTTATGTACAAAAAAACTATACACCATTAACTATCTCACTGGATCCTCCTCAGTATTAACCCTTTAGCATTTACATCATATATGCTATTGTAAGGTAGACACTTTATTTCACACAACATCGAATCTATGAGATTTGGATATTTATTTTGAGAACAATACCTAAACATAAGTATGAGCAGCCGGTTTGAACAGAAAGAGGTGAGAGAATTGAACCATAAAATCAATAGTAATATGATAAAACCTCTTCTTACAAGTATGCTGAGACACCTTTTCAAGCCCTTCTAGTCAATCGCAATAGCACCCCCTCCCAGTATGGTATTTTATAACTTTTTCTGAAACTGCTGAGTTAAACAACTAGTACGTAATATCTAGGAAGTATAATTTAGAAATATACCTAGCCTGACGTCTTGTCAAGATGTTTCTTCAAAAGAGATATTTATCTAAAAAATCTTCCATCGTAATTTTATGGAAGAACTTTTGATAAATTGTGCCAAACATTAAAGTTAGGGTAACAGTTAATCATTATTATTATTTTTAATTATTGCATGACTAAGTTATAGAATTTAATTAAAAGATAAGTTATTAGAACAAAGAGGTTATGTCCCTGGGGTTAAACGGCACACCACAGTCAATGTAAGACTGAAATGCTTCCTATCCAGGGTTTAATGTCATCTCCTATAAATGTTACTGGCAGATATGTAGTCATTAGAAAGGCTACACTCCGTGGCTGGAGATGTAAAATAAAATTTTTCTTTTTTACTTAGGGAGGGCCAACAGCAGTGAACTCTGCTAAAGACATTCAAGGAACAGGTGAGGATTTGAACTAATTTCACAAAGGGATGAACAGAACAAGCTCTAATGATTTCACCAGTCCACAATCCTAGATTGGGAACCTAACTCTTTAGATACCAATTTGCCAAAAACCAACCCTGGTTCTTTATTTAAATTTTCGAATTTTTATATAACAATGTTAGTTTACACTTTTAATAATGAGAAATTATAAAATTTAAGATAATCCTCAGAAATTAATTGAAGCAGAGAATTTCATTAGAAACAGTCACAAAAGGGTCAATTTATCCATTTTGAAAGGGTGAAAAGCAGATAAAATTGAATGATCCAGGGGCCATTTGCATACATACATTTCAATTTGGACTTTGTTGTTTCTACAGCTGGATGCTCTTTCTAACAACCACTTTACAGAGTGTAGTGGGTGCATTGTTTTGTGGTGGCAGCACTAAAGAGGTTGTCATGTCCTATACACACGCCAAAGGAATGCCTTAAATGGTTCCGTTACAGTGATTGTAGTTGTTAAAAGCAGAATCAATAACTGGAATGATATACAGGTCTCTGGATATAAAAACCTGAGATATAAAGATGGAATTGCTGACGGGTTACTTCTTCAAGGATAATGAAAAGAGATGACATTTGGCTCTTCACCCGACTTTAACCCTTTAGCATTTAAACCGGCTGTACCTGGCCAGAATTCTCTCACCTCTTTCTATTGAAACTGGCTGCTCATACTGATGTAAAGGCATTGTTCTCAAAATAAATAACATTAAAATCTCGTTGATTCGATACTATGTGATATAATTATGTAAGATAAAGCTTTTACCACAAAAATACAGTAGTATATGTAGAGTAATGTAAATGCTAATGGGTTAAACTCAGCTTACAAATAAGCACAGACACATGTATGCATGGTAATGTATTTAAAACAATGTATGATGCAATGTGACATCTGGTGTGATCATGGTGAAACCCAGAAAACAAAGAAACATCACATTAATTTAGCATCCAACTTTCCCCCCAACTGTGACATAGAGGCCAGAGTGGGTCTACAGGGATGCCCCCCCCCTTCACACACAACACTCTTCTTTTACAGTTTTCATCCACCCAAATTTCACTGACAAGGTAATAGTATCTTACACTTGCCTGAGGCACAAGCTAGTGCCCCCCCCCCCCATAAGGTGATAAAAGCCGACCGTGACCTCTGGCGTCGCGCAGTAATACAGAATACCCGACTACAAGCCGAAGCTGAAGCATATAGACAATATATGCCCCCCCCCCCCACTGCAAAGTAGCAGTGTAGGCGCCAGGGAATAAAACCACCCACCACTCACTGTAAATGAGGTTGGTGTTAGGAAGGGCATCCAGCTGTAGAAGTCAAGCCAGAATCAGTTCCCGTATGAGTAAGGCATGGTCAGCCGACTGGACACTGCCCACAAGACAACCCGTCTAACCCATGCTAGCGTGGAAGAACGGACGTAAAACAGTGATGATTTTCATGCTGGCATAGAGATTAACTTGATCATACATTTCATATACCCACTATCCCTACTCCATCCTCCCACTCCCACCCTTTCTCTGTAAAGTTATGTTGGTACCACAACAGCCAACTAATGAGATCGAGATTGTGTAGGTGTCACGACAAAAAAAAAACACCCCACGCTGTAATGTGGGCCGTGTAGGTAACACAGTAAAAAGTTCCCAGTCCACACTGTAAATGTGCTTGGTGTTAGGAAGAGCATCTAGCCGTAGAAAACTCGCCAGATAGTACTATACGAGCGAGACATGCTCACTCGACCAATCTTGCCTCAAGTGGGACAACTCCTGTCTAACCCATGCTAGCGTGAAAGATAGACGTTAAACGATGATAATTAGGAGGAAAAAGAAAAAAAAAACTTACTCTGGTTGTGATTCGTATGATTCTTCGACTTAGCCATCTTGTGGAACTAATTATATCTGAAATATATAAAATAAACATTTGTAAACCTAGCAAACTTATTAACACCAACATAGATACAACTGAAAATATCGTTTACAAAATAAATAATTTAAATATTAAATTAAATCAGGTGTTTACATTATATTTATTATTGTATTTTCATGGTCAACACTTTATTTCACATAATTATCTCATATATAGAATCTAGGAGATTTTGATATTCATTTTGAGACTACTTAAGCATTGGTATGCATGACCAGTTACAACCGGTTTGAACAGAAAAAGGTGAAAGAATTCTGGCCAGTTTAAATGTGGTGACACTACTTATAAGTTGCTCTTGTGAAATAAATATTTGCCCTCGTGAGAAAATACCTATCTTAGCACACGCACACACACACACACGTGTATGTATGTGTGCAAGATAAACTATACCACGCTTAGAACATCTTATACTGCTTTAACATAACATGGGAACATTAATTTATGTAGGAATGCTACTAACACTACACTGATGAGAAAGAGATTATCAGTGCATTCGTTAATAAAGGGTCACTGATTACAAAGAATCTAATATAACAATCTAAGATATATATCTACAATTAAACATTGTGTATTAGCAGTACAGATACTAAAGAAAGAAAAAAATAAAATTAAAATAATACTCCTCACCAATTTATTTAAAATATTTTAGCCAGCAGCCTCCTCTCTAAAACCTTATTTCCCAGCCTGGCAGAGAAGCAGTTCTACTGGCTGAAAGCTTAAAGAAGGGAGAGGAGAGGGAGATACAATGGAATAGGCCTGTCTGACAGTCTGTGAGTGGGATATCAATTGCCCCCTCCAGCAACCAAATGGAATAATCTGAAGACTTAATACAAAAAGAACTATCAACAGTGTGCGTGCTTCAGACACAAGGAAGACATTGGTTGTACAGGAACAGGACAATGTGTACAAAGTAACATGGCAAGGGATGATCCACTTACACATATTCAATCTGGCACTAAAGACATTGACAAAGAGAACTTGTCCAGTTCTACCAGTGCCTTGCTTCATAATGAAACGGAATTGGTTGTTACATATATCTCAGTTACCCTTATAGGATTTATCATCATTGCAGGAACTACAGGTAAGCCCTCCATGATTCAATTTTTCAGAACTTGTTGCAATACAAAATGTTCAACTATTCTATTTTAGATTGCTAAACTAATTCAACATCAACATGTCCAAGATCACTTGATTCTTATACAAAATATCTCATTAACGCTTTCATCACATTTCTGAATCACTGCCTATGATTTTGAAAATAATTTAAACACATTGGCAGTGAATTTCATTAGAAATATACTAAGTTTTTAGATAAATATAAACATTTAAAATAAAATTTTGCACTGTAGAACCAGAGCTGGTTTCAGATTTTATAATCGTACATAAGATGCTTTATTGGTAAATTATGATCTATACATAATTTATGAACTAGTTAATTTACTAAGTCCAATTTTTTTTTTATTGATTTTCAAAAGTAATTAAAAACCATGCATTCCTAAACATATTGTAATTAGTTTGTTTTTTTTACATACAATATGTGATTTTTCTAATAGATGCTTCTTAAGTAACAGTATATTGTTGAAGGTTAATTACTAAATGAAAATGGCAATTGTATGTCCCTGGGGTTAAACGGCACACCACAGTCAATGTATGACTGAAATGCTTCCTGTCCAGGATTTAAGATTTAATGTCATCTATAAATGTTACTGGCAGATATGTAGTCATTAGAGAGGCTACACTCCGTGGCTGGAGATATTTACATTATAATTACATTGTGTGTTGAATATATCAATTAGTTAAAAACACTTAAAAGTAAGCAACTTTCTATGGTTAAATCACCAACTGTAGCTTATCGTGCCACCAGCACTACAAAGAGGCTATCAAATGAAAACTAGACTGGCAGAATCTCTTCTGAACACTTACACACAAACAATTAACATATGTGCAATTTTAAAGGAACTGATAACAGTCAGGTCTAAAATATGTACCATGTTATGTGATTTAGCATGAAAACAAAAGCCTTTTGATAAAATAAGGGTAACATATCAGTTAATCATTATTATTATTTTTAATTATTGCATGTTATAGAATTTAATTAAAAGATAAGTTATTAGAACGAAGAGGTATGTCCCTGGGGTTAAACGGCACACCACAGTCAATGTAAGACTGAAATGCTTCCTATCCAGGGTTTAATGTCATCTCCTATAAATGTTACTGGCAGATATGTAGTCATTAGAGAGGCTACACTCCGTGGCTGGAGATATTGGGATAAATCTTATGAACATTACAGCACTATACTATACAGTACCATGTGTACACATGGTGTGTGTATATATATATCATCATCATCATATATATATATATATATATATATATATATATGTTGGGGGCAACACAAGTCAAAGGGTTTGAGAAAGTCACTAGGCACTTGATGCAAGAAATCCTTGCCATATACAGGGATAATAATGTAGGTTAAGTCAGAATCTTCTTCAATGTTAAAAGCATGGAGTAATAATTAAAGAAAAAGCTTAGTATATATATATATATATATATATATATATATTATGGAATACTGTTGGCTTCTTGCTACAATAATTTCTATACTTTATATATATATAAGTAGACTTGTAGTTTATAGCACTGAGAAAACTAAAAAATTCAATTTTAGGAGATTTGTCCCCTGAGTGAATGCCTGTCACCAAAATCAATATTATGACTGAGATGACAGTGTGGCAGGGTTTTAATATATCCAAAAACGCCAGTAGATATGCAGTCATTAGGGAGGCTACACACTAACCCCACCTGGATATATTGATAAATCAGAAATAATACAGTAGAAATAAATCACTATAGATTATCCAACAAATCTTATGTACAAAAAAACTATACACCATTATCTTATTTTATATTGTTTTAATCCTTTAACCATTTAGCATTTAAACTGGCCAGAATTCTCTCACCACTTTCACTGATAAAAGATAAACAAATCATGAAACAGCACCGTATGACATACTCAAAATATATATTCAGAGGAAATTAGACAAAAAAATATTTTCTTCGGCAGCAAGGCTACTCATGTTTCTTCTATATAAACAGATATGTATTTCTTTATATATACTTCTATTATGCTTAAATACTGTCTTAGTTCTACCACCAATTAATTCTGATATTGAATGTCCCTGGGGTTAAACGGCACACCACAGTCAATGTATGACTGAAATGCTTCCTGTCCAGGGTTTAATGTCATCTCCTATAAATGTTACTGGCAGATATGTAGTCATTAGAGAGGGTACATTCCGTGGCTGGAGATATTGTGACAAAACCAGTTAGTATGTTAGTCTACATGTAAACATTAAGATACAAAATATTTTTAACTCATGATCACCTGAAATCACTCTTGGCTCTACAATACTTAATTTTGAAAGTTTTTAGATCCACCTAAAAATTTATAACTGTAAGAACTGAGTTTAAACCCCAGTTTAACACTTTTGTAACTATTTCTAATGAAATACAATTTTAACTAATAAAGTATTTAACGATTTGTTAAGCCCATTAATATCATTACTAAGATAGTAACTTAAAACATGTATCATATAAATATTGGGAAATACCCTTTAAAGTATGCAGTTTGTGATTCATAGAATCACAGAACCAGAACTGTTTCTTTGGCTGGGTTAGTATAAAAAAAAGTTTAAAATTCACAATCATTTTCAAAATAACTTAATTTCCACATTTAGACATGTAGTGATGGAAAGATTAAAACATGTCTTTAATGATACACGTGTGTTTGAAGGGCAATGTATGATGCAATGTGACATCTGGTGTGATCATTATGAAACCCAGAAAACAAAGAAACAACATCACATTAATTTAGCATCCAACTTTCCCCCCAACAATGACAAAGAGGTCAGAGTGGGTCTACAGGGATGCACCCCCCCCCCATATATATGTTTTGCCGCCTGAAGAACTCAGGCTATCATAACTGATAGTCCTCAGTGAAATATGTACAACAGAGTTTTAAATAACCCAGAATCAACTGAATATGGCCTCCAATCTTTTATTAATATATATATATTCTAATAAGTATGAATCAAAGTTGTAGCTGCCTTACAGCAGGTGCCCCTATATATACTCATACATACCCTGCTAAAAACAGTTCTGGTTCTATCAATCACAAACCACACACATGTGGGGAACAATACAGCTATGTTAAACAAGCCTATTTCTTGCAAAGTGAAAAAGAAATCTATTTATTTACCACTGCTTCAACAAGTTTACAAACTACTTTAGGAGTTATGAACCTGGTGTTATACTTCTATTATGGTTAAAAACTGTCTTAGTTCTACCATCAACTAATTCTGATATTGAATGTCCCTGGGGTTAAACGGCACACCACAGTCAATGTATGACTGAAATGCTTCCTGTCCAGAGTTTAATGTCATCTCCTATAAATGATACTGGCAGATATGTAGTCATTAGAGAGGCTACACTCCGTGGCTGGAGATATTGGGATAAATCTATGATCATAGCACTACAGTAGGATTTACACTCAGAAGTTCATCAAAATTTCGTAGATTCCATATTACATTTATCTATTTTGAGAACAATACCTTAATGTCAGTATGAGTAGCCGGTTTAAATGCTAAAGGGGTAATAAGGGTTGTTGCATAAAAATTATAAAGGTTAAGATTTTAGATAAAATAAACACTTTGAAATAAAGTTTTATGCTGTAAAACAAGGGGCAGTTTCAGGTGATAATAAAAGGATTTAAATATTCAAGTAAACCCCTTAACTTCACAGGAGGCTGGCTAAACCTATGCAGGTGTTTGCACTAACAACAAATAAGCATCCGAGATATTTTTTTAAAGGAAAAGAAACATGACAGCCCCACAACACAGATATATTAAAACCAAATCTAAATTTTAGATTCCCCAACTTCCTTATAGAATAATTTTGAAAATACCTCTAACTACATTTACTAAAAATAAGTCCAGTTTGAATTATTGAATACAGTAAAGTTCCTTTTATCAGTGTTAGGTGTATAAGATGTTTAAAGTGCTAATCCCAATTAATATTCTTCAAGGAGTAAAACCCTTTCATATCTAAAATTCAAATCAAGACCTTACACACCTCATATACTGCAAGCTGAGAAAGAGATAAGTAAATACTTAAAAAGATAACCATGTAAATTATCAGCAAGCATATTCTAAAGTTACCATAGACAGGAGCATCTAAGAAGTTGATTTAGTTTTGAGCCTTAAATAACAGCTGGCATACCAACATTTTAATATCAGGGATGACTAAATATTAAAAACATTCACTGAATTCAATATTAAGAAGATTAGCAAATATGGTGAAAGTCATTTAAAATAAATTTACCAAATACAAGGTAAAGGGTTGCTATTAATTGTTTCTAATTTTGGCACAAGGCCAGCAATTAACCAGTGCATTACTGGTACTTTATTTTATCGACCCCGTAAGGACGAAAGGCAAAGTTAACTTCTAGGGATTTGAACTCAGAATGGCAAGGGCCGTCTGAAACTATGCGTCAAAGCATGGCGTCCGACCCTCTACCGATACTGCCAATCCACCGCCCTTACGGTACTAATAATACTGAAGTGCAAGTGACCACAAGAGAATTACACATTAAATTCAAACCTTGCTAACATTGATTTAGTATTTATCATATATAAAGTCCATTATATTCCACATTACCAAGACATCCTTAATAAAAACAAATAGATACCCAATTAGAAATATGGTAATGAAAGGGTTCATTTCATGTTTTATGTGACCATTCTAATTCCAAATATACATATATAGTGAAATATAATGATGGAAATTATCAAAGTTTTCTCTATTTTCACAGGAAACATCTTGGTTATTCTGGCTGTGAAGACGTACAAGAAATTACAGACGCCTTCCAATATATTTATTGTTAATCTCAGTATAGTGAACTTATTGTTTGATCTCTTTGTCTTACCATTCCATGCTTATACCAATATGAACAAAGCTGTAGGAATAAGCCCACTTCTATGCAGGCTTATTGCAGTTGTCGACTATGCACTAACAGGTGAGTAATTATATCAGTTTTATACTTGCTGCATCATGAGACGACACTTTTTGAGTTGTTTATGCAGGACGATAATCGTATATAAGAACCATATGTTAAGTTATTTTAATAACAAAATAATTCAAGTAAATTCCTCAAGTTTCTTAATTTCAATGAGGAATAGTCACAACAGTTAAAATCCATTTAAAATTGATTAATGTAAATTGTTAAATATTAGGTCAAATTATAGACTGCTATCAAAATTTAACCCTTTAGCATTTACATTACTCATTATATACTATTGTATTTTTGTGGTAAAGACTTTATCTCAAATAAACTATGATGTTTTGATATTTTATTTTGAGAATACATAACGTTGGTATGAGTGGTCGTTTTGTACAGAAAAGCAGAGAGAATTCTGGTCGGATCTGGCCGGTTTAATGGGGATTCTAAAAAAAAACATTCTGCCAAAATCAATCAAATAGTAAATCTGTTATCATATATTTAAATCTTCCATCATAATCCAATACAAAAACTTTTAGTTAAGTAATGTTCTAAAACTTTATTATTTTCAAAATTATTTGGAAAATTGTAGACAAGTGTATTTCATAAGAAATATGATAACAAAAGGGTTTTAAACATTTTTTATTTCTTTGCAGGCACAACCATTATGACAATAATCTTAATAGCCTACAATCGTTACAAACTGGTGGCTAACTACCACAAATATATTGACCATTTCAACCAAACAAACGTTGCAGCAATGTTGTGTGTGGCCTGGTTATTACCACTGATGTGTCTAGTGCCACCCCTCTTAGAAGTCTGGGGTAAATTTGGTTATGTCGACCAACTCTCAACATGTAATCTATTTGAAGATGAGCTGCTTTTCAAAGACACGTTACTCCTACTGCGCACTCTCACACCGAGTCTCCTTATCATCTATTTCTACATACGCATCTGCCAAGCTTCAAAAGCCAGCCTCTTGAGAATGCCTTCTTTAAAAGATTCTATCAGTTCACAACAGCGAGAACGGAACGAGAAACACATGACTAAGATGGTGTTAACTATTATCTCCCTCTTCATCATATTCTACTTCCCCTGTACAATTACTGCTATCATAGACCTCTATTACAAACTCTCGAAACCCCATCACCTTTTCTGCAGACTCTGTATATATTTTGGCAGTGCTGTAAATCCACTAATATATGGTTTAATGAATTCACAATTTAGCAAAGCATATAAAAAACTTATAAGCTGCAGTCTTGAAAATATGAAGCCAAATATTCCACCTGTAACTGTCATCCACTTGAACACTCTGATAATGAAACCAACCTCACATATGGGGCTGAGTTTCGTATCTATCCTACCTAAAAACACTGATACACTCACATCAAACATTTTAATAAATGAAAAACAAATTCCTTAAAATATCAAATGTCGAGTAACCCTCTCATCATCAAAATATCACCATATGTATATATATATTCATTTTAAGAAATTAAACTGTTGAAAAATTACTTTTGCTTTTCCTTATTACATTACCTTTTCTACACACTGTAAATGTGGTTGGTGTTAGGAAGGGCACCCAGCCGTAGAAAACCTGCCAAACAGTCTTATACAAGCGAGACACGGTCACCCGAGCAATCTTGCCTCAAGTGGGACAATTCCCGTCTAAACCCATGCTAGCGTGGAAGATAGAACGATGATGATGACACCATTTTCATTTTAATGCATGTATATAGAGGTGCACAATAAATGGTTTTTTTTATTTATATTTTAATTCATTGATTGCAAGAGACTGGACTCTACAGTTGTGAGCCTTGAGATCAACATATAACCTCTAAGTTAACGTCACATTTCAAATGGCCCCCACAGAAAAGAAAAAAATCCAAATTAGACATTTAAAACACGATTAACTCCTATGGTGCGTGACCTTTGCCTCACCCTCTACATAAAGACACACATTACAAGCAACATAAATACAATGAATCAGTGCGCAGTTGACTACAGGTAAGCCTCTACATTAAAATATAGGGGGCCTATCAGAATCGATCGTCATATATCATCATATTCACTGTATAAACTTGTAAGAACATAGCTATCTTAACAACTAGGCCACACACCTATGATGGAAGGTTTATTTTATTAGAAATATGAAAGAAAATTTACAGTTCACACAGATTCAGCTAGTTTCTTAAATAAGTTTTTTGGGTGTTTTAATGTTAAGTGCTCCAGTTCTCTCATAAGAAATATAAAATGAAGCGTCTTACTCAAAACCTTATGATACTAAATTATACACCCTAACCACCAGGCTACATCGATGTTCGTTATTCTATTTCATTACACTCACTCATTTCGAATTTTCCCTTCAAATTACGTCCCTTACATCGGTTCGCTCTGTTTTATACGTCTCCCAATATTTCTGTATTGTGCTCATATACACGCTGGTAAATGAAATAACTATCTTATGCTGCTTATTACATAACTATATAATTATATTGTAACCATCATCGTTTAACGTCAGTTCCTGCTGTAAAAATATTCTCGATTGAAATTTCCTTCTTGGTTGGCAACAATAAGGGGAGGTAACTAAGAGAAATTAAGAAATACTTTCAAAAATGTATTTACATAAGGAAGGAAGGACCATGGATGACATTACCCATAGATTATTTACTGTAATTTATTAAAATGTCTATTAATGCATATGTTATAGTAACTATACTAGTGAACAGTTTGTGAAAATTGCAGTTTTAGACATAAGACTGATATTTAATGTAATGTAGTCATTAAATACCAAGTAGCTGTTTAAATACACACACACACACATGTTCTATTACTTCAGTCCGTTTCTCCAATATTTCTATTTAACTTTTCATTCTATTTTCCGGTGAAGGACTAGCATCCAAAACGTTAAGACTTTTCCTACTATAATCAAGTGTAAAACTAATAATATATTTCTGCATTGTATTGTGTTCCTTGCTTTATTTGTTTGTCTATTACATATGTACACACACACATATAATTGCTACAACAAAAACAGTGAATCAGAGCGCAGTTGACTACAGGTGACCTCCACCATAAATGGTAAGGACCATCAGAATCGATCGTCATTTGTCATCATATTCACTGTTATGGTTTCACAATACTTTCTGTAAAGAACCTACAGAAAACACACACAAACCCTAGATAATGGTGATGCAATATGAACAAATAAAAAATATATCGAAAACTTTAATTGAAAACCGGATATGCTACTTTGGTATTGAGTACTCATTCTCACGACCGTTAATATCAAAAGCATATATATATATATACACACATAAATGTGTGTAATTGTTGTATAGTGCCGGTAAAATAGAAGAATCTATATATAAAAACCTAGGGTTTTTTAAATATCTAATTTGGATATTAAGATGGAAATTTTAGTTATTTTTTTTTTTATAATCTAATAAATAATTCTATAAACCATTTAAATATATATACATATATACACACGCACACATTAACTTTTCGTCATTTAAAAATGTTAACGTTAATTTTACTACAATTGTTATCGAGTAACATGTGGGAATATATCAAAGTAGTCTCTCCAATACTAATAATATAGAATTTATATGGCAGCATATATCCATCAAAGCGAAAGTATGTTCACGGGCGCCATAATCGTTCATTTACAGATTAACTCTTCTTGAAGGCAGTTTACTGGCGGTATTACCTGAAAAGGTGAGTCTTCAAATTTGATCTGAAAGCTAATACATACAAGATGGTGCAGTTGGTACAGAGGAAACCGTCTTACGATCACACCTTACCTCGATCACCACAGCTCTTAATTCTAGTACATCGTTCCACGAGGAGTCATCATTATTTGATAGCATATACATACAGGTGATTGCTTTTTTTTTTTACCAGAGTCAACTCATATACAACTTACAATATCAAGCAGTAAGGATTTTTAATCCTTTAGCGACAAACCCGGCTCTGGTTCTTGGAAATAAAATCACCCACTTAAAATAAAAATCTTCCAACTAACCTAACATTAAATTAATATCTTAGTAATGAAATAATTAACAATTTTAGTAAATCCCTCAAAATTCTTAATTAATTAATAGAATGTATTTCATTAGAAATGCAGTCATGAAAGGGTTAAATGTTATTTGGGCTTTTATAGGATACCGATGTAGAGCCCTAATAAGCTAGGGCACATGGCCGTATTCCTTACTATATTATCCTGCCGCAGTATTCTGATCTGATGTCCAGCCACAGAGCAACGTGCGTCACCATTGTCCAGTTGTGATGTTACTACTAAGGGCATGCCTTCCCTGCATTACTAACTTGGTTTTTACCTGGGAATTATGTTACGGGTACACGTGGTTGTGGAACACTCGGTCACAATATAATAATTTTTAATATAGACACAAGGCCAGCAATTTGAAGGGGGGAAAGGAAAGTCGATTAAAGCGACACCAGTGCGTTACTGGTATTTTATTTTATCGACCCCGTAGGGACGAAAGGCAAAGCTAATCTCGGCGAGATTTGCACTCAGAACGCAAAGGGCCATAACTATACTGCGAAGCATGGTGTAGGACAAGGCTTACGATATGGGTACACGTGTCGGTGAAATACTCAACCATTTAAACGATAATACAAGATCTGTAACTGTAACACAGAGAACAGGTTTGCTAAGGCAAGGATACACGTGTCTGTGGGACTCAGCCACTTACAGTAATACAAGACTAACTGTACCCTCTAACACAAGAACCAGGCTTGCCAGTATCATAGTGGAATACTCAGCCACTTGTTAAATAACGATTCGAGCGTTCAGTGGGTTTAACTGAATGATCATCGTCGAAGACGACGAAGGTTCCATCACAAGTTAATAAAATGCAAATTTAGATTTAAATATGGGCAAATTCTAACTGAAATCATTAATAATAGACAAGTAAATATTAATTATAAAGGCATCTCACACTAGATATTTCCTTAGTACCAGCGTGTAATCAAGACGTGTTTATTTCCAATGATTTTAAGTATTATTGATAATAGAACTGGAAATAAAAATATCTCGTTGCATTCAGATCCATCGCTCACACATATATATATTACATATATACATATTTATAATTATATATAAATCAGTATATATACATAGTATATATATAATTATAAATATGGAGGGTAGTACTAAGCAACTAGCCAATTACCGAGAAAAGGCTCAATGTAAATTATCAAATGTATTACAGTGCCGAGATACAAAATATAAAACAATCAAATCTTAGTTTAATACATTTATGATTTGATTGTTTTCTATTTTGTGTATGTATATATATATATATATATATATATACACACACACGCGAGGAGTTAACGCATATACATGCAATAGATCGGGCGAGCCATTTTCTTATTTCCATTTCTAATGTCAAGGATTCTCGGGTTTATTTTTTACGAGATCTTTTGTAAAATAGAAATACGTAGAATTTAGGTAAATATGTATTTCACAGAGATGAGTGTGATATATTCTCAGATGGGGGAACTAGAGAAATCGTATAATTTACTAGTTTTGAAAGCCATATTCGTTTAATACACATTTTAAAAAATCATAGGAAAAACTTTCACATATAAAATATAAACGATCTTTACTATTTATTACACGCAAGTTAAAACAGATATATCCCTTTCATAATTAAGAAGTTGGTACAATCTGCAAATACATATTTATAGTGAAAATGAAGAATGATGAGACTTAAGTAACACGTGAAGCATAAAATAATTAATCACTATACTGAAGGATCAATTTTTTAAATAAAATATGCGATCAAAGATGTTCTCGAGTAAACATATAGTTAGGTTTAAGTATATGCTTATGAAATTAAATGCTTTTTGCTACAAGGAATAAAAGAAAAACTTAGATGGAGACAGATTATAAGAAACGATTCCGCTTACCTTCTTCTCAGTTCTGCAGCAATGGCGGAAAAGGGGGAATAATCCATGAACAGGAAACAAAAGAGTTATATCTAGGGAGATAATATATATTACATCCGGTTTTCAATTAAACTCTTCGATATATTTTTTATTTGCTCATTAAATTATGTAACTAGTTGCAATAAATTAAGACATTTTTCAATCTATAGATTAAAAATATTAATGATATAATTTACAAAAGGGACAAATCAAATACCGAATAGGCTATGTAGCCGGTAAACCCTAAAGGGGCGCAACACACGTCACTATAGCGTTTCACCAGCCCCTTCCTTCTGTTATCTGCATCTGTTTATGTATTTACGAGTAGACGTGCGATTTTAACTTGTTTTTTTTTAACAATTGATGGTAGATGAGATTTCAAATTGTCTTAACTCGAGCTGCAATTCATGTGTCTAACACTCTTACCGGCTACATAGCCTCTTCCAAATATACCTTACCTATGGGGTCCTTCTGAAGGGTCTTTGGAGTAATGTTACTCGATAGGATGCATATTTTGAAGATCAGGGAGTCACTACTTTTCTGAATCAAAAGATCACCATTCCGATATTATAGACATGCAGTTAGAATGGTAATTGAGTTTGCATGTCTTATCCCACATTCTCCTCTATTTTTTACAATATATACAATTGAATATGAATTAATTATTACGTAGCTTCTTAAACCAGAAATCCAAAAGACAGATTGTATGGTTGCTTAGAAAACGGTGATTGAAAGTTGAAAATTGAATTACATTCTTTCACTGTATTTTTGACTAATGCAAATAGTCTATTAACAGGGCATATAAGCCCCCTAAATGGGTCAGCATACATGGTGGTTGAACATGCACCCCCTGTTTTCTGGACAAATATATTGCCATTTATACCATGGGCATGTTGGTGTAAATGGTAACACACTTTGCAGCACATGGGAGGTGTGGGTTTAAAATTCATATATACTGATACCCCTTTTTTCCATTTAGGAGGCTTATATTCCCTGTTATTAAATCATTTTCTATAGTAAAAAATATAGCAAAAGCTTCTAATTCAATTTTTTTTATAGATAGAGTGTATTTAATTATACTATTGATCTTTACAACCTATCACCATTAAGTCTGAAAGACGGTAATATTCATGGTTATCTATGATTACAATCTAAAGAGACTCCAGAATATCTAACAACAACCTTCATTATAAAATGATTCCTACAATAGACACAAGGCCAGCAATGTGAGAGGAGAGGAAAGTCAATTAAATTGACCCCATTACTAGTATTTTATTTTATTGACCCGTAAGGATGAAAGGCAAAGCTAACCTCGGCGGGATTTTTAACTCGGAACGTAAAGGAACATAACTCTATACTGTAAAGCATGGTGCCTGACACTCTACCAATACTACTAATCCATTACCCTAAACCTTCATTATGTAATAAAATTCTATGATAATATTCTTTGTGTAACACAAAAACAAATACAGGACTCGTTTCCAGAGAACCTAATTCTATAAATAGGTTTTTACATCAACAAAATGTTATATAATAGTTTCATTACTAAATAATTTCAATCAGACATAATATTTTCATTATGGAATATTTTTTGTAGTTTTAATTATTCAACAGCATTGCTATTCCTGGAATAATACAGTTGATGTCTTTAATTATAGAAACAGTAGTTAATCACATGTCATGAATTTGTTGGAATAAATTGTGTAACCACAATACAACAGTATAAATACAGGGTGGGACAAAAGTCACTTTTTACCTATTTTTATTAATAAAACTTTACTAATTAACTCAAAATTAATTTTTCTTGGAGGGTGTATTTTTCCATAATTGGATCCATAATTCAACTTAAATCTGAAAGAAAAAAATATATAATTTTAATAATTGTTTTTAATTTTGGCACAAGGCCAGCAAATACCCAGTGCATTACTGGTACTTTATTTTATCGACCCCGTAAGGATGAAAGGCAAAGTTAACCTCAGCGGGAATTGAACTCAGAATGGCAAGGGCTGTAACTCTAAGTGTCAAAGCAAGGCGTCCGACCCTCTACCGATACTGCTAATCCACCGTCCCTATATAATTTTAATAATAAAAAAAATTATGATTTTTTAAAAATAGTGACTGTGGTCTAATTGAACAGGTGTAGGTCTATATAGTACCTTCATCTATGTTAAAAGTACTGTGGTCTAATTGAACAGGTGTAGGTCTATATAGTACCTTCATCTATGTTAAAAGTACTGTGGTCTAATTGAACAGGTGTAGGTCTATATAGTACCTTCATCTATGTTAAAAGTACTGTGGTCTAATTGAACAGGTGTAGGTCTATATAGTACCTTAGTCTATGTTAAAAGTACTGTGGTCTAATTGAACAGGTGTAGGTGTATATAGTACCTTAGTCTATGTTAAAAGTACTGTGGTCTAATTGAACAGGTGTAGGTGTATATAGTACCTTAGTCTATGTCAAAAGTACTGTGGTCTAATTGAACAGGTGTAGGTCTATATAGTACCTTAGTCTATGTTAAAAGTACTGTGGTCTAATTGAACAGGTGTAGGTCTATATAGTACCTTAGTCTATGTCAAAAATACTGTGGTCTAATTGAAAAGGTGTAGGTCTATATAGTAGCTTAGTCTATGTTAAAAGTACTGTGGTCTAATTGAACAGGTGTAGGTCTATATAGTACCTTAGTCTATGTCAAAAGTACTGTGGTCTAATTGAAAAGTTGTAGGTCTATATAGTACCTTAGTCTATGTAAAAAGTACTGTGGTCTAATTGAACAGGTGTAGGTCTATATAGTACCTTAGTCTATGTCAAAAGTACTGTGGTCTAATTGAAAAGTTGTAGGTCTATATAGTACCTTAGTCTATGTTAAAAGTACTGTGGTCTAATTGAACAGGTGTAGGTCTATATAGTACCTTAGTCTATGTTAAAAGTACTGTGGTCTAATTGAACAGGTGGTGGTCTATATAGTAGTTTAGTCTATATTTAAAGTGTTTGTGAGGATCTATACAATATAATACTTTGCTCTTATATTTAATTTTACACAATTTTTATTAATTTGTTTAGAATTCCTGGAACAAGAGAAAATAGGAAATGACAAATGATCTATAATGTTCTTTGTCAATGATGTTGTCCCTCCCCCCTCTATGTGTACACACACAATACACAAATATGGCTTTGTCACACTGAAGTTAAAAAACTGAACATCACACTATTTATAAAACAATGACATATGTACAAGTGCATAACAAAGACTTTAAGTGTGATCAATGACTGCAAACAAGACAGATCCTGTTCCAATTTCATATATATATATATATATATATATATATATATATATATATATTATCTTTTATATAAAAAATACAGAAGCGAAATCCAGCCCAAGCCAAACAGTGAGTGTGTTCTGTTATTATTTCTGACAATATTATAATAATATGACTCTCCCTAAGTATAACAATATTTCTTTCGACACACGATTTCATATCAAAACCCTTGGAAAACAAATATATATATATATATATATATATTCTGTATAATTACTTGTACTTGCTAGTGAGACTATTTGACCACACTATATCCCATAGTAATGCTGTGTGTGCTGACCACAAAATATTTTAGAGAGCAACACTAGCACTCCTTTTTTAGCAAGTTATTGTGGAAATGTGTGTCTTTTCTTTTCTCTTTTTACCTGTTTTCTGTCATTGTCCCAGACCTGCCAACCTCCAAAAACCCCAACAGGGAGTATCATGAAAAGAGGGGCGCCAAATCGGAGAGAAATGGTGCAAAATGGGGAGATTTTACATAATTGTTTCTACTTTAGGCACAAGGCCAGCAATTATCCCAGTGTATTACTGGTACTTTATTTTATCGACCCCGTAAGGATGAAAGGCAAAGTTAACCTCGACGGGATTTGAACTCAGACCATAAAGAGATTTTACATAATGAAAGCTATACCCATTTTCACAAGAGAAGACAACTCTCAGCTACCCCAATATGGGTGGGGAGATAGCCCGATCCGACTGGGAGAGTTGACAGGTCTGTTGTCCATTAGAATGTAAATAGAATTTATATAAGGAAATTGATTTAAAGAACTAAATCAATAAAAATGTGTTAGAAACAAAAAAAAAAGGTGGGAAATCACATACACCTAATCACATTTTACAGCAGGGAATGTTGGTGTTGCCCTGTAAACAGTTTTGAGGTAACTCAATAGAATCACATTACTGCAATTGGTAGAGAGGCTAAGACGCTGGAATAGCCAAGCCCCCAAGCACCACCTAATACCTCAGCATGACAATCTGCCAACAATAACAAAAAAATTCGAATCCTCCCAACCACACACACAAAAAAATAATATATATATATATATTGCTGGCTTTGTGCCTAAATTAGAAATCATTATTTCAGCGTTTATACTTGTTTGGCAAGTTATTTTATTTGTGAAAGCGAGTATTGAAACTGAAGCAGTTAGATCGCAGAAAGGACCTTTTCATTTCTCAAAACAAAAAATACAAAGTTCCATTCAAAACCATGAAATTCACTTCTAATTTTTTTCTTCGCTTCTACATATTTAATCTTATATATTTATTGTATAGAAATAAAATATTTATCAATTATTTTGTTGTGTTAATATGTTTCGTGGCAGACTTTAAGATGTTTATTACGCTGATAGTCTACCATAGATATATCACGTGACTGGCAAAAGTGTAGTGACACGAAGAGAGTTGTATTTCGTCACTTCCTGTTTATGTAAAAATATATCTGAGAGCGGAAGTGACACTCAGGCGTCATTGTTATTGACTTTGAGAACGAACTTATTGTACGGAGAAGACAAGACAACTAATACAACAAACCAGACTAATACCTATCAGCAAACAGTTATTTTATATGATAACTATAGATCACTTATCGAAAATGACATAAAAGTTAATTGATGAATCGATTTAAATCAAAGAAGTGGTGTCTAATGTATACGCCATCAATCTAAATCAACATCCGTGTATGTATATATTATATATACCTGGAAATAGAACTTGTGTCTCTCTGTTTACATATTTGTATATACACTCTGTTATTTAGAAGCCAAACTACAAAGTCTTCTGTTAAGGGAAATATTTATTTAAAAAGAAAAGGAAACAAAAAGAGAAAGTAAGTCTAAATAATTTATATTTAAATTTATGAATATATTTGTTTGTTTCGAAGTATTTCTTCCGTAAACTTGAATTATTCCGAAGGTAAAATTTAATCATTTATTTTTATTTTCTTCTTTCTCCGAATAGATATATTTAAGCAGCACTAAATACCTTTTTAATCGGTCACCTGTTTTATTTCTGACACAAAATAAAAATGTCTACACCTGCTCGTCGTCGTTTAATGAGGGACTTTATGAAGCTGCAAGACGACCCTCCTGCGGGCGTCAGTGGTGCACCTACCGACAACAACATCATGCTGTGGAACGCTGTGATTTTCGGCCCGACAGACACACCATTTGAGGACGGTACCTTTAAATTAACCATCAAATTCACAGAGGAATACCCGAATAAACCACCGGCCGTACGTTTCTCTTCTAAAATGTTTCACCCTAACATCTATGCGGATGGCAGTATCTGCTTGGACATTCTCCAAAATCGATGGAGCCCCACATACGATGTATCTTCTATACTAACATCTATTCAGTCGTTGCTTGACGAACCCAATCCCAACAGTCCTGCAAATAACCTGGCCGCCCAACTCTACCAAGAGAACCGACGTGAGTATGAGAAAAGAGTAAAGGCCATAGTAGAAGAGAGTTGGATCTATCAAGGTAATGGTGCTACTTCTTCGGAATAATGGAGAGTCGTGTCTCTGTTGCCTTCTTGTCGGACATTCAATGTTAGCTAATGTTTTTGAACTACAGTGAATTTGGGGGTTCAACTCTTTCACTGAATCCTGCCACGTTTCACAAAAAAAAAAAAAATACCAAAAAACCACACACATGTATACAAAACCAAACACTAAGAAAATACACAAAGAAAAACAAAACAAACCAACGAAACAATTCATAAGACAGACCTCATCATTATTATATCATTTATTTTATAATTTTCAAGTTTCAAAATCTGGTTGTAATAATGTGGAAAACTTGCCAACATCCACACATATACATATTGACACACATACAAACACATATATACACACATATACACACATGAACACACAAACACATATACACACACACATATATATTGCACCATTTATGTTTGTTGGTCTCATGTAAAATGAATGGATATCATTTGCTGGGTGTGAAGTGGGAGTGGTGGGTGAGTAATTAATATATTTGGTTAGATTCATTGTTTTGTTGTTGTTGTTCTTGTTATTGTTACCAACAGATGTTTATCTTCAGAAGTTGTATACAGTCCAGTCCATCACCTGTTCAATTTTACAACAGACCAAGATATATATATTATACATAGAGCTTCACCTGCTCAGACAACAATATTATCACAACACATATATATATATATATATACACACACACACATACTTCAGAGTAAACAGACCCACCTGCACATTTTGTTGAGTGCTCTACCCTGCATACTGAAGTAATTAACCAACACATACTTGAATTATATATATATGTGTATGTATAGACCCACACCTATTCAATTAGATAATAATACTATCATCACAGACCAAGGTATTATATATAGAACTTCACCTGCTCAAATAGACAAGATTATCATCACAGACCAAGGTCTATATATATATATATGTGTGTGTGTGTGTATATATATATATATATATAATGGAGGCACATGGCTTAGTGGTTAGAGCATTTGCCTTGCAATCGAAAGGTTGTGAGTTCAATTCTCAGACCGGGTCATGTTGTTTCCTTGAGCAAGACGCTTTATTTCACATTGCTCCAGTTTACTCACCTGTAGAAATTATATGATAGGACTGGGGTCTATCATTCCACTGCAAAGTGGTCGTGAGGATGCCACGGCAAAAAAGCACCCAGCACTCACTGTAAATGAGGTTGGTGTTAGGAAGGGCATCCAGCTGTAGAAATCAAGCCAGAATCAGTTCCCATCCCACCCTTGCAAGCAGGGAAAAGCGGACGTAAAATGGTGATATATATATATATACTCTCACCTGTTCAACAGTACTATCATCACAGACGAAGATATATATATATATATATATATAGGCTCTCACCTGCTGAAATAGAAAAAAGGATCTATCATCACAGACGAAGATATATATATATATATATATAGGCTCTGACCTGCTGAAATAGAAAAAAGGATCTATCATCACAGACGAAGATATATATATATATAGGCTCTCACCTGCTGAAATTGAAAAAGGGATCTATCATCACAGACCAAGATATCATCATCATCATCATCCTCGTTTAACGTACACTTTCCACGCTAGCATGAGTTAGACGGGAGTTGTCCCTCTTGAGGCAAGGTTGGTCGGGTGACCGTGTCTCGCTCATATAGGACTATCTGGCAGGTCTTCTACGGCTGGATGCCCTTCCTAACACCAACCACATTTACAGTGTGGAACTGTATATATATATATATATATATATATATATATATATATATATAGGATCTCACCTGGTCGGGACAAGATATATATAGGCCTTCACCTGCTCATATAGACAACAACACCATGACGATACTCTAAGGTATTGTATATAGACCATTACCTGCTCAATTAGACACCAGTACTATCACAGGCTAAGGTATTATATGGGTTCACCTGCTCAACAATACTATCTCTTCTCACAGTATTATATCGACTCTCATCTACTTAATTAGACAACAATACTCACTACAGGTGAAGTTATATAGACCATCACCTCTTCAATTAGACATTATTTTTATTACAGACCAGGAAGTAAGCCCCATCAGGCTCAACTAGATAGTACTGTCACCACAACCTGGGGAGTTAGAACTGTCTGAGACTGTTAGCTCACCACAGACTGAGGAGTTAGAACTGAGACTGTTAGCTTGTTTATTACCACAGACTGAGGAGGTAGACAAGCTAACAGTCTCAATTAGACAATTCTATCTCTACAGATCAAGGTAGGCAGTACCATCACCACAGACCGTGGTAGACAGTTCCATCTCCATAGATCAAGGTAGGCAGTACCATCACCACAGACCGTGGTAGACAGTTCCATCTCCATAGATCAAGGTAGGCAGTACCATCACCACAGACCGTGGTAGATGGTTCCATCACCATAGACCGAGGTAGGCGGTTCCATCACCACAGATCAAGTTAGACAGCTGAGGACTTACATAAGCCCCATTTTGCACAATTTGAATGAGGACTTTCAGATGTTTCTTCAATGGACCAACCTACTCATGAAATAAACAAAGTGACTGAGCATTCCACACACCTGTGTACCCATAACAATTCTGAAGGAGATTTGGTGACAAGGCTGGCCTTTTTATTTACATGTACATTCCATCCGATGGGCTTCCAGTTTCTGTCTACCCAATTTCTCTGAAATGGGTCGCCTTTAGTCTATGGTAAATGATACCCTTGATGATATGCTGTGGGATTGAACCATAGACCAAGTGATTACGAAACAAACAACCAACTGAATATACTGTCTACCAGTCACACCTCTCTTTAGCTAGTAGTATATCTGCACCACCCACCCCATCAAAGGTTGTCTTACTGGACTCGGGCGTCCTCTCTAACCTATATCAGATTTTCTTCAGAGTGTCTACTCTCCTAGACACGCCTTCACTACAGCTAATGGAGTCCGCATCAGCATCATGCTGTCGGTTTTAATAGAAGTCGCTGCACTCCTAGACAGGTTGCCTCCTCTACAGCTTACAGTGTCTGCCTCATGCACTCATTTTAACTGGAATCTTAGTCAAACATGTTGAAATACAGAAGGAGAAGGGTATTTTTTCTCATGATGAACCAACTAGCTATGAAACATGTAAAGGCAATCTCTTATGCCTCTTTCTGTACAGAAAAAAACAATGCTTTTCACATTTGTTTAGTTTCACAGAGGTTTATAAACTAGTTTATACACACAGACAACATTATATTGAATTTATCTGAAAACAATCAAAACAACATTCCACAGACATAAGTATGTCTTCACAATTTAGGTGCAATGGTTTCTAATTTAGGCAAAAGGTCAGCACTGTAGAGGGAGGGAAAAGTCAATTAAATCAACTTCAGTATTTGATTGGCATTTAATTTGTCGCTCCTAGAAGGACAAAAGTCAAACATGATTTTGGTAGGATTTAAACTATGCAGTGGTTGGTAATAGGAAAATGATCCAATCGTAGAAAACTTGCCATACTTATGATTGAAAGGACTCTTAAGCTCTGTCAAAGACTTGACAATATCCTTAATGTTGGTGCCACGAAACTATGTACATTTTTCTTGTGGCACCAGCATTAGGGAAGTTGTGCCTTTAACACAAAGAGTTCTTCCAACCCTTTGGCATGTTTTCTATGGTTGGATGCCTTTCCTATCATCAACTATTTATATGCTGTATGTTATCAAATCTCTAGTCTGGTGGGTATAAAACCTGGCTGGAAGTTGCAGATGATATGGTATTACTTAACTCATCGGAAGATGATCTTCAACATGTGCTTGATAGGTTTGTTGAGTGTTGCATAGCAGGAATAAAGATCAACACTGTGATGACTGAGTTACTGTCTCAAGGAAGACTGCACAGTGCACTCTACATGTGAGTGGAGTTCCACTGATGCAAGTGGTGAAGTTCAAGAATCTCTGAGCTATTTTCATGAGTGATGGAATGCAGGAGGCTGAATTAAGTGCAAGAGTTGTTCGATATTTTCCCGCATTGCAAATGCAACAAAGGAAAGTATCACCGGACAGATTTTACAGGCAAATCCAACTGGCAGAAGATCCAGGCATAGATCTCAAACAAGATGGTTGGATAGCATCTATGAGCTTGGTTGGTCTTACTTGGGGATCCAGTTGGAGATAGTTGCTTCTAACTAGGCCCACAGGAGGAGTGTTTGAGAACTCTGCCTCCATGACCCTTTCAGGAATAAATTTCCAAAGAAGATATGTTTTTTCTGGGAAATCTTAATCCCTAGAGTATATCAGCTGAATTATTTCGTATAGATTAAAATCATCCCTGGTACAGCTGAGTAGTCAGTAAGGAATACACAAAGAATAATTGAATGAGCCATAGATAATAGAATAATACAGGGTATGTGTGTGTATATATATATATGTATATATATGTATACATATATCATCGTGATAATCATCATTTAACGTCTATTTTCCCTACTAGCAAAATTTGGACGGAATTAGCACTCAAATGGAACTACTGACCAGCATCTCACTCACATATGTTGTCGCACTTTACCAAGTTCTCAGATGGGCCAGGGACCAGCATCTCACTCACATATGTTGTCGCACCCTACCAAGTGCTCAGATGGGCCAAGGAGCAGCATCTCACATACTTTCTGATACTCAACCAGGTGCATATCATCATGGCAGCTACACTAGGGTGATGGTCATGTCTTTGACACAGCTAAAGGTGAAAATACAGAGTAACAGGACTTTGACACAGCCTTCATAAAATAATATATCTATATATTCATATATATTTGCTAGCTAGAGAAACGAGGACTGAACGATGGCGATGTATATTAGAAATAAAATATTTTAACAAGAATCAAATTTCTTGTTTTCAAGGGAAATAACTCTTAAACCAGCTTCTTCGAGTTGCTTCCTATATCGTAATATCCGTTATTATTGGCTTGATGCTATTTAGAGGTATGTATAAGCCTCATTGAACAGATCTATGATCAAACATTCCATCCAGTTTCTTTTACGGGTGACTCAGGGACAGCGCTGCTATTAAGGTAAACCAGGCAGCCGTCAACGGCGCAGACTTCGCATTACTAAACCGTAAAGGATTATGCATGGCCCTGCAACGTCTGAGGGAATCGTAGGGTCGTCGTATTGACATACGGCTTTTCTAAGGCATTTTAAAACCTGGCGGAGTCCATATCCTCTCCCAGATCTGAATACAGCAGATTGCTTACAAACAAGGAGAGAGAATGGAAGCGAGAAAGCGATAGATGAAGAATCGATCCCAGTACATGACTGGTACATTTTTATCGATCTCAATTGGATGAAAGGTAAAGTTGACCTCGGCAGGATTTGAACTCAGAGAACAGAGAGTCGAAACGAATACGATAAAGCACACTATCCGACGTTCTAACGACTCTGCCATTTGCCGCCTCAAGGAATATAGTTTTATACAAATTTCTATAATTAAATGAAATATATAATTATTTCTTGCGATCAATAGATCAATCACTGAACATCTTTGCCATGTAACATCACTGTGGAAATATCCAAAGTGGTGGATAACATAATTTTGCTTAGGTAAGTGTAGACTTTGTAGTAGAAAATGTATAGTTAGTCATTTTCTTGGTGTCAAAAACTAGGTTTGTCAATTTGCCAAACTGTAAGTAGAAATTATGTTTGGTATAATAAGGGAGATTGGGGTGCACATCGTAGAGCTCGCCTAAGCTGCTAAATAAATGTAGGGGTAACTTAGGGAGCTAGATGTATGACTAACCTAGGGAGCTAAATGTAGGGCTAGCCAAGGGAGCTAAATGTCAAGGCACCATCATATTCTGTGTTCTTTATTTATTTAAACAGGAAGATATGATTTTATGGGAAATCGGCTATTATTTCTAGCAAGTCGATTACCTACGCAGATACTCATGTTTCCGTATATGACCACACACACACACACACAGTGACATCAACATGTTTATATAAGTGTGTTATTTGTTGGTGACTCAGATACCATTTGTTCCATATCTGTACATCCATACAACATGAGTTGCTTTTACGCAGTTTTTATTTTACCAGCATTTTGTGTTGTGTTGGGCCTCCGTTGGTTAAGACGACGAGGGCTTTAGTTGATTCGATCAACGGAACAGTCAGTTGCAAATGGTTGAACATATCACAGACTCATGTACCTTTTACTTGACCAAGGTGTAGAGTTTGTCACCCTCCCCCCTTCCTCCTTTATTTCTTCCGTTGCCAAATAGCCCTTGCTTCCCCTCATTTTCTTATAATTTATGGCTTTTATAGTCCATTCCAATGATGCTTTCTTATTCTATAGATTAAAAGCGGGGATTATTTATAAAAAAAAAAAATGAACTAAACATCCCTGGTGGGATTCGAACCCACGGCCTCTGGATTAGAAGTCCAGCGCGCTATCCGCTGCGCTACAGGGACACCACATCAATAGCTGCTCAAAATAAACTACAGATTGCAATTCTATTTTTTTTTTTTTTTTTGTCTAGAGAAATCATTCTTCGTTGCTTGTCTTCGGAATCACAGATTAAAAAATAATTATACGATTCAATCATAGGAAAAAAAAAGTGACGTCAGTGGGTCCCGAATCCTCGTCGGGCCATTACTCAGAAGCTGGCTATTAAGCCCTGTTCGTTCGCATTCATCACAGGCGCTGAGCTGGCCAGCCGTAAGTGTAAGCCTCGCGAGCTGGAGTGGCTTTTCCAGTGCGTCTCCCTTACCGTCCTCCGGGGAAACACCTTCTCCGGGCCGGGGCTGTGGGGAGTCCACCAATATGATTGACTGACTTGTCATTTTATCAACAAAGACACTTATAACAACAGAATTTAGATATCACGTTTGACAGAAGACGTATTTACATATGTGACCGTGAAAACAGATTCATTCAAGAAAAGCACTCCTGCACACAAGAATTGTATTGAACTCTATTTAAAAAGAGAGCTGTTATGTTTTTTTTTATATAATTGTTTGATTTTTCTTCACCTTTATTGATGAAGCTGTTGGCCAGTTGAACGGTTGTCACCAAGATAACTAAAGGGTCCCATCTACTCCGGTTTTGAAATCAGAGTGATCATTCTCCTAAACAGACAACTAACGAGCTCTATCCACCCGGTACTAACCAATACTCGTTCAATATTTTTGAATATTTTATTTTAGCAAGCTTTTGGTGCTTTTTTAATCATATTGGCACTTTTTAACGCGTTTACTCTTGAAAAAATTAATTGTTTCTACTTTTGGCACAAGGCCATCAATTACCCAGTGCAGTCTTCGTTCAATTTATGTGTATATTGCCAATTACGATTTTATTTGATGTATCATATCTACATGCATATATACTTGCGTATAATATCAATATGCACACTCCACATGCTATAAGAAAACCACCCGAAGGGTGGTTTTTCTGCTAGTGTAACTAAATGCCGCAACATATTTCGATACAATGAGAGACGAGAGACGCAATTAATTTGGTATCAGTAATTAATTTCAGCTAGAGGAGAAAGGCAGCTTACTTGGCAGATTTAATTGCTTAACTTATAAATGTGTTATATCATATCTGCGAACATATTTTCCTAATATATTTAGCTGTGTCATCAATTATATATTGTATTACGTTACTTAAATATAGCCAACCTTTTGTACTAACATGTAAGACCGGATTTACATAGAGTTTACAACATTGAAAATTAAAACCGAATGATGAAGGGAGATAGGCGTTGAAGCAAGATTCACTATCTTCAATTCGGTATTCGTGCCAACCCTTAACTATGCTCATGAATATTTCGTAATGACCGAAAGAATACGATCGTGAATACAAGCGGCCGAAATGGGATTCCTCCGAAAGGTTTTGGAGTAACGTTACTCGATAAAGTGGAGTGCATAGCTCGGAGAGGAGGAGGAGGAGAAGAAGAAGAAGAAGAAGAAGAAGAAGAAGCAGCAGCAGCACTGTTTCCTTGTTTTTATAAAAGAATAAGAAGATGAAATCTTCCATAATTTAATAAGAAAATAAAAATTGAATTGCAAGTAAAAAATAGATAAACATCCCTGGTGGGATTCGAACCCACGGCCTCTGGATTAGAAGTCCAGCGCGCTATCCGCTGCGCTACAGGGACCTTACAACAACGTTTACTAAAAGAAGACATAAATTGTGTTTTTTAAGACTATCTTTTCTTCTTTCCATGTAATTTCTGCAATACATGTCAGGGAAAGGCTAGTAATTACGGTGAAAAGTAAAGTTGACCTTGGTGAGGTTTAAATTTAAAGCGTAGAGAGCCAGAACTAATAATGCAAAACGTTATATCGGAGGTTCTAACGATTGCAGATTCGCCATCGAGTGTTCTAAGAGAGAATAAAAAATATACCTACGAGAGGCAGTCGAATAATGTAAAAGAAACATTTTTTAAAGATTAATAGAATACCGTTCATGTATCTCCTGACCAGGATTGAACCCCAGACCAAGATCTCCAACAGACCCAATATCTCCCACTCGGCCACTGAGACTACTACAATACTCTGCTGAAAACTGATACTTATAAACCTATTTTCAAAATCGAAATCCAAACAGATCTGGTTTCGTTCATGCCTTTCTTAATGTGGATTCCTTCACGCCAGGTACAAAAATAAATAATGTTATTTATAGATAATGAACACAACCACAAGAATATGGTCCGAACTCCCACTGTCACCACCTCCATCTCTCTAGCTCTCCCCCATCTCTCTGTATGGTGAGCAAATGGGGTCCCACGTGCTGGTCTCCCCACAGCCCCGGCGGACAGAATGGAGAAGGCGTTTCCCTGGAGGATGGTAAGGGAGATGCGCTGGAAGAGCCATATCTGGAGTCGCATAATCATATCTTATCTAGTTAATTTCCTGACTATGTTATAAAGGAAATACTATATATGTGAATTAATTACTGAAGAATTTGGTGGGATTTACTAGAATTATTAATTATTTCATTATGGAGGGCGGTGGATTGGCAGTATCGGTAAGGCGTCGGATAACATGCTTAGTGGCATAGAGTTACGATCTGAATTCAAATCCCGCCGAGGTTAGCTTTGCGTTTCATCCTTACAGGGCCGATAAATAAAGTACCAGTCACGCACTAGGGATTTAATCGACTTTCCCCTCTTCCCCCAAAAATTGCTGGCCTTGTACCTAAATCAGAAACCATTAGTTATTTCATTATGAAGATGATATTTGTAATATTACAAAAGGTTTTTATATAAAATTATATTGTAAGGTTATAATTTCATGAGAATTCCTTTAAAATTGATAGTTTTGCTTTATAGAACCAGAGGTGGTTTTGAGCGTGTTGTTATGAAAATAGTTAAAACTAAACTC
>OZ024755.1:7121921-7126921 GCA_964016885.1 Eledone cirrhosa
TGGCTTCCCCCACAGTTCCGGCGGTCAGAATGGAGAAGGCGTTTCCCCGGAGGATGGTAAGGGAGATGCGCTGGAAGAGCCATTCCAACTCGTGAGGCTCACACCTGCGGCTGGCCAGCTCAGCGCCAATGGTGGTTAGTAGAGAGGTAGCCCTAGGGCCAAGAACACCAGAAGTCTCCACTGCCAAGGGCACGACCACGAACCTGTCGGATATTTTCTTACCATTTAACTAAATGGCTATTCCGAAAGATTTGAGTACTCTGTTAGTGGATATCTTCTGATCCAGTTTCCAAACTTGGATTATTTTGCAGAGAATTATTCACAACGCCCTTCTTTAAGCCTGCATCGTTGATCTTACTTCATTCTTCACATCTAACACCCGTCCACAATATTATCTAGGTGCACTATAACAACTTCTGGCATGTTGCCCATGTTTTAGTTTCTTTACCTTTGTGTGTGAAGTTAGTAGAAATTGAATTTTATTGCTGGTGGATTGGCAGTATCGGGAGAGGATCGGACGCCATGCTTTGCAGCATAGAGTTACGTCCCTTTCCGGTCTGAATTCAAATCCTGCCGAGGTTACCTTTGCCTTTTATCCTACGGGGTCGATATAAAAAGTACCAGTAAGGCACTGGGGTCGATTTAGTGGACTTTTCCCGCCGAGTTTAGCTTTGCCTTTCATCCTTACGTAATGCACTGGGGTAGATTTAATCGAATTTCTCTCCTCTCTCCAAATTGCTGGCCTTGTGCCTAAATCAGAAACCATTATTATTAGAAAATAATGGTTTCTGATTTAGGCACAAGGCCAGCAATTTGGAGAGAAGAGAGAAAGTCTAGGGCGGTGGATTGGCAGTATCGGTAGAGGGTCGGGCGCCATGCTGTGAAGCATAGAGATACCTCCCTTTATGATCTGAGTTCAAATCCCGCCGAGGTTAACTTTACCTTTCATCCTTACAGGGTCGATAAAATAAAGTACCAGTAATGCACTGGGATAATTGCTGGCCTGGTGCCAAAAGTAGAAACAATTATTATTAGAAAATAAGAATAGATAATAGCGACAGAATATTTGCAAAAGATAACACTATAGCCATAAAATTTAATTGATAAAATAAAGAAATATAATAAGTGTTTGAAAGTATTACTCATAGTGGAGAGAATTTTATATTTTAGTTATGTTTTCATTGATATTTTTTATTGTATAGTTACCATCTTTGTTTGGTCTTAAGTCAGTATATACAATAGGAGAACCACGAACTATCCTCTCTCTTAATCTACAATATATATATTAGATCACATTTACAATACTGAGAGTTTAAATAATTAAATAACCCATGTATCCATTCCACTGTATATATATATATATATATATATATATATATATATATATATATATATATATATATATATATATATATATGTAGGAGGTGAGTTTTATTGTAGTACAATAAAGCAATGCAGATATCGGATAAGAAGCACTCTACAGTTTGTAGGACTGGAGTATATATAATATAATATATAATATTATATATATATATATATATATATATATATATATATATGTGAGAGGGACAAACCAACATTTGTTGATTCTTAAAGGAGCTTAAATTGCTTATGGTGCCTTTCCCGGACCCTATCACATGAGTAAAATGTTACGCTAATTAAATTTTAATTATTCAAATGAAGTTCAGATAAAAAAAAAATAAGCTTAAAAAGAATTTATTATATCAAATAAACAAAAAATAAAACATAGATGTTTGAAAAAGTGTGTGTGTGGGGTGGGTGGGGGGGTGGGTGGTTGGGGGAGGGGTTGTTCCCTAGTACCCCCCTGAAACAAGGCCCTTGTATATATATATATATTCGGTATACAAGCAGGCGCTCCAAGCAAAAATACACACTTATTTGCCTCGAAAATGTTACCTTTTAATCAATTATTTGCTATCTGAAGAAATCACGATATCAATCATCATTGAAATATGTATAACGGGTCAATTAGTAAAGGACCCTAACATCTTCAACTTTGCATTTTCTTCTTTATCTATCTATCTATCTATCTATCTATCTATCTATCTATCTATCTAGGGCGGGTAAAATTCCCGAGATCCATGGATGAGTTCTCTCCAGCGGTCTCTGTCCCTCATTATCGCTGCCATGTCCTGCGTCTCCAACAGACCAGTGTCTGTCCTTAGGGCATCAACATACGTTAACCTTGGTCTTTTTCTTCTAGTGTGTCCATGTAGGGGCTCCCACAGGAGCAGAGTGCAATGTCAACTCTGGATGTCGGGGAACATGTCCAGCTAATCTCAGTCTCCTCTGTGTCACTTTTGAGCTGACTCTTGGGAGGCTCCCATACAGCTCTGAGGTTTTCATTCTCAGTGTACACTGATTAATGTTCAGAGCCATCCTCGGCATTCTCGTGTAGCACCCATCCACCATCTGAGTGAGTTTCTTGGCCAGTGTCCAAGTCTCAGACCCGCACAGCAGCACAGACTCCACTATATAGACGTAGTAGTAGTAGTAGTAGTAGTAGTAGTAGTAGTAGTAGTAGTAGTAGTAGTAGTAACACAACAGTTAGTTGACCATACCGAGAACAATTGTTTCACCTTATGCGGATCTTCAGTTCGGACTGGTAATGGTTATAACTATAATATATATATATATATATTGTTATTCTTTTTTCTCACTAATTACTGCTTGTTTGTTTCGCAGGTGTAGACTATAGAAAATCAACGCATATGTGACGACTTGCAGACTAGTGCCTATAATTAATATCTGTTAAAATCTATATGAATTGCTTTGACGCAAGTGATATCGAAGTTCGAACACGGCACATTCTTTCGTTAAATGTAATATTTTCTACGTTAAATGCAGAATTTTCTTAAATCATTTGTGACATTGTACTTACACTTCTGTCTGCATTTTACCTAACACGACTTGAGTTGGTTCCAGCTAGGCCATCCACTGCATCAAAATCAGAGGCCACCTCTGCACAGGGGTCACAGACATCCAATATATATCATGTCAGCCAGTCACGATTCCAATAACAAACAACATATATGTGAGGATCAGATAGTAATTCAAGATCACCAATATTGATTTTGTCAATCTACCTTTTCAACTGTCCACTCATCGTTTGCACCGTTATGTAAGGGCCTTTGGCGCAACTGCATTGCGGATGAATTCACTTCGTAGAGCAGCAGAGTACATTTGAATTTGTGTGGTGGGTATGTCTAATACTGATATTAAAGTTGTTACGAATTAGACTTGCGTAGGTTTGGTCAATTTTCCAACTGAGACTGTCTGTTGAAACTAAAGCAATTACATCTTGCAAGAATCATTTATCACTTTTGCAACAGTTGTACATGTCTGGTAACTGACTTGATCTAAGACTCTGTTGAAATTAAAGCAATTACATCGCGGAAGAGTTATTTTAGCTACAGTTGTACATGTCTGGCAAACAACATGATCTGAGAGAATTGTATTTGTCTGTGTTGAAACTAAAACAATTACTTCATTAAAGAATCGTTTTAGCCATTAACAAACATAAAAACTGTTAACTTTATTAAAACAAAATTATCCTTTATTTGTTGGTGTCAAACTTTTCGTTGCATTATGTCAGAAACGAGGTCCTAAACAGTACGACGCGAAGTGTAATACTAAAAAGTATTTGTGAGTTGTGAATGGCTAGAATGAAGCTTCCACGATGCAATTTATTTTAATATTGAGTATACTCTTAGGGTGGTGGATTGGCAGCATCGGTAAAGGATCGGGCGCCATGCTTTGCAGCATACAGTTACGGACCTTTACGGTCTGAGTTCAAATCACGCCGAGGTTAACTTTGCCTTTCATCCTTACGGGGTCGATAAAATAAAGTACCAGTCACGCACTGGGGTCGAGTTAATCGACTTTCCCCGCCTCCCAAATTGCTGGCCTTGTGCCTATATAAGAAACCAATATTTAGTATACTCTTTAATCTTTTTTAATGTTCTTATGTTTAATATAAGGCGGCGAATTGACAGAGTCGTTAAGACGTCGGAAAGAATGCTTTACGGTATTCGTCCCACGTCATTGCGCACTCTGAGTTCAAATCCCACCGAGGTCAACTTTGCCTTTCATCCTTTCGAGGTCGAGAAAAAAAAAGTACCAGGCCAGTACTGGGGTCGATTCTTCCTCTATAGAAACAAATCGGTTAAGTTCAGACCTGGAGAGGGTTGGATTCCGCCAGGTTTAAACGTGCTCTAGACACACCATATGACGGGGCCTCTACGACTCCACAAGGAGTTATGGGATATTTATCCTTATGTTTAATATGTGAAAATTGTTTACCTCTCATGTTTTATTTCAAAATATAGAAACTCGACTATATTTATTGTCTTGCTTTATATTTTTTCCTTGTGTGTATATTTTGTTGTTATCAAATAAATTAGAGGTGTTCATTAGAGCTGGTTGCTGGAATGTTGGTTAGAGCTAAGTATATAGTTGACATCTTTCACCACACCCACTCTAAACTAGCCTTATTAAGTTATCAGATAGAGGAGATGTGCTAGTTGTTTGGAGATTGAGCTGTATCGTATTGCTTCTAATCAGGAAGCTGGTAATTCTCCTTGCCTTTTTTATCAACTTAGCTGCTATCTTACCCTTATTCAAAAAAAACAAAAACAAAGTAAAGATGAAAAAAATTTTTTTTTGGCTAAATATGCCAGTAGCAATTATTTGGTTTTGGTAAGTAACTCTGTCTCTTTATAAAGTTTTGATAATGTTGTGAGGAAAAGAAACACTCAGTTATTATTCTAAAAAAAATTCCTTGTTTAATTGTGTTCATAAGCATGGGTGGTCTCTTACTTTATATATCATCTCTAGAATTGTGTTTTCTTCAATTTTGGTTTTGTAGAGTAACTATCGTAGATTTAATAGTGGTTCCCGAAACATCCTCATTTTTTTTTTTTTTTATTAGGGGTTAAAATGAAATGGGGAAAAAATAAAACCTAACGATATATTTATTA
>OZ024755.1:7134421-7141921 GCA_964016885.1 Eledone cirrhosa
ACACCTTCCTTAGACAGATGTAAAATGATTTAATCGAGTAGCGCTGTTGACCAGTAGGACCGGGCTGCTGAGCGCAGTGAGTGAATGCAATGCAACTGCCGTGCGGGTTGTACGTATATGGATGATCTGACGGTCAGAGAGGGGTCGCGAGGACTGCGGATTGACCTTTGGCCTGCCTGGGGACGATTATCTTTCGACATCCAATGTAGCAAGCGATGACCCAGATCTTACCAGAGATCATTGGGTCCTGAAGCAATCCTGCAATCACCGCGCCTGGTCATATGAGCAGACTACAACCACAGAGATCATTAATTTAGAATCCTCGCTCATCATCTATAATTTCCATTTGTAGCACCTTAAGATGGGTTAATCCACCTTAATAATAATATGATCACCTTCAGCATAATTTAGTTAAACTACTCTATAGTTAGTGCACTTTAGGCTTTAAAAGTCTCTCTTGGAAGGTGCACCTCACCATAGAATTTAGGGTCCATATTGGGACACATTTTAATGGCTAGATATAGAAACCCCAGAGTTACCTCCCCGCATGCATTAACTCCCCTTAGCCACACACACACTTCCGGTATTCAATGGCGTCTCTCGAAACGTAACAACCTCCTGTATCGAACTAAAGAACACCAGACTACGATCTCTAACTGGATTGTCGTGGATTATGTGAAAGGCATATAATCGAAATATACACTCCCTTGACCATGAAAATGCCGAAGTACATGAATTACTTGACATCCCTGCGTTGTGCATCTCCAATACTTATAACACTTTTAATGCTTGCACTATCTTTAATACTTATAATATTTCTCCACACACAGACTACATCAATCATATAAAGACTTTGCCACCAGATCTACCAACCTAACACTCTTATTTACCTACCTAAGTGCCTCTACCACACATATCTCTCTGCCACACTATATAAACAAGACGCACATGCGTGCCACACATATAACATTTGCACCATATAACCACTTATCTTCATGTTGTACTTTAACCTATATCTTTGATTTTTGATTGTACCTATTAATATAAATGTAATCTCTAAGTGTGTACTGCCACTCTAAATTTTGTAATGAATGTTGACCCACAATGTTTGAATATGTATCAATGTTTGAATATGTATTGGTATGTCTCTCGGCTGAAAAGGAGGTCATATAACTGTCCATGCATTAATAAATTGCTCCGAAGAATCCAAACCTCGGTTTGGAGGAAACAGCTGTAAGCACAATAATGTTTTGAACAGTTCTTTGATTCTTATATTTCATATAACTGCTCTGTAAATCATCTGATGTTTTTACATTGAGCTACTTAACTTACTGGTAATAAGGTAGTAATACATTACTGCCTACCACTATTTAGGGTGTGTGTAAAATACTTACAACTGCTTAAGGTTTTGTGTTTACATAACCATAAATAGTATAACTAATACTATATATACATATATATATATATATATATATATATATATATATATATATATATATATATATATATATATATATATATATATATATATATACGTATATATATATACATATAAATACATATATATAATACATAAGATGTATGACTTTATAGGAATGTAGGTGTATCAATAAACATCGGAGGTCGAGGAGTTACGATATTTATTGAACCGATTATCTTTCAGTAGGGTCATACCTCATCAGTACCTCCCCATATATATATATATATATATATATATATATATATATATATATATATATATATATATATATATATATATATATATATATATATATGTATATATATATATATATATGTATATGTATATTTGTGTCAGTATTTAAGAATATATTACTTATGTATACACACACGCACACACACAGACACACACATATATATGTTTTTCTGTGTGTGTATATTTGTGTGTATGTATAGAAGGTAAAAAATAAAGTGGGTGAGGTAAGTGTTCTGGTTTTCTGAATGCGTATATCGGTGTAAAACGTCCATTTTGACATCTTAGATGACTAACAAGCCTCACTGATTCAGAAAGTAAGCCATCTGCTTAACAATTTCGTTGAATTTCTAAAATTATCAAGATTCCTGTTTTGATAAGAACGTAACAACAACAACAACAACAACAACCAAACAAACAAACAAATAAACAAAAATCAAAACATTGAGAATATCCCAAGAATCCTTTGGCTTTGATTCGTCTCGAATATCGAATTTTCTGGTAAATTCAGAGAATTATAATAAAATTAGAAGTTCCAAAATAGTATAAATACAAAACATATATCTGAAAGTTTTAAAGAAAAAGCAGGAAGACAACGACAAATTGTGTGAGGAGTTAGCAAGAAAACATGTGAGGAAAATAATCGTATACAAATGATATTTTTTTCGTTAAATATTGCAAATGAAAACCAGAGATATAAACTGCATATTATATTATAGAATGAATTTTTAATTTTAAAATACTGGACAAATTATTTTAGATTTTAATCACATGCCAGAAAAATTGTTAGTTGATTAAAACCACACACATATATAATATATAATATTTTACTATAAATATATATAATATATTATATCTTACTATATATATATATAATATTTTACCATGTATATATGTATGCATATGTATAATATTTTATCTTAAACACACAAATATATAGACATACATATATATAATCTCATGATCACAAAGAAATCATCTGTTAGCGATATTTAGCGATTTAGTGATTTTTAATTATTGAAAATTTATTATTGAAAATTTATTATTAAAAAAAAATTAGTTGATCATCTATTTTATTGAAATTATTTTAACAAACAACAAAATTTTGCTGTAAAAATTATTCAAATTATTAATATATATATATATATATATAATATAATACACACACACACACACACACACACACACACACACACACACACATATATAACTCTATTTATGGGAGTATAAGCCAGATTTTAATTTAATATTTAATATTGCTTCTCTGATTGATATTTTATCTATATATTTCATCCATACATTGAGATGTTTAAGTATTAGAGACTAATTAATCTTTAATTAATAAATATATATATACATACATATATATATATATATATATATATATATATATATATATATATTGCCTATTATATCTCTTTGTTATCAATAAATATGCCACTATTATTGTAACCTTTTGCACTTCTAACCACCAATAAATAAGATTAAATTAAAACAAAAAAAAAGCCTCCCCCCAAAAAAAGATTTGAAAAAAAAAACGAATTTGAAAAAGAAAGGAAAGCGAAAGAAAAAGAAGAAAAAAAAAAGCAAGAAATAGAAGAAAAAAGAAAGGAAGAAGAAGAAGAAGAAGAAGAAGAAAGAGAGAAGTGTAGGACTGTTATCAGTAAAAGTAGTTAGTTGTTAAGAACACGTGGGATAGGCATCTTAGTTCCAGCCACTTCTTGCTGTAATAGTGTGTTGTTTATTTATTACAAGAATGACTCGGTCATTCATTCAAACAGTCACCGGGTCGAAATCACTTCAGTCCAGTAGCTGCCGTAGTAAGCCAGCATGTAATAAAACTTGTAATATTCGGCACCCACTGACATTACAAGCCAAACAAACCAGCTCTTTGCTCTTACACCTGCTTCAGCCAACATTCGTTCTATGACCGGACAAGTGATTTTATACACGAAGAAAATACACCAAATTATAAACCAGCTCTTTGCTCTTACACCTGCTTCTGCAAACAGTCGTTCTATGACCGGACAAGTGGTATTATATACGAAAAAAATTTACCAAATTATATATCAAAAAAGATTTTATCAAAGAACTGCTACCCATTTCTAAGTAACAGCTTTTGGCAAACAAAACAAGAAAACTCCACGATGGAATCGTTAAATTTGTTATTGGATAAAAATTATGTGGAAAGGAAAGAAGACGGAGACGAATATATTAAATATAACATCATCGATTACCAACTTCCTTCAAATGATGAGAATCGAAGACAATATCAGGTGGGAAACGGAAATGATTTAGAGACAGATTCCGGTAAACAACCCGATGAATATCATGGACATCATTATGAAAATTTTACAACAGATTCTCAATATAAATCTTGTTCTTTATATGAGACGTATAGAAACAGCCGCTTCAAAGCGAATTGTGGATTATTCAATTGCAAAAACCGAGATTATGGTGATAACAATACCTCAACGCAGTCTGTTTACAATATAGGATATATCAAACATTTTTATCGAACTTTTAACAGTAACACTTTATTATTATTTCATCATATCTTGAGAAATATTTCAATGCGACTGAAATTATTTTTCTTCACTTTACTTGTAATGTCTCTTCTTCAACCTGGTCCCTATTGCTTATATTCATTTGCACATGCAAAATCTCTGAGCTCTGATATTGAAACATTAGAAAACAAAAGCCAGCCCGCAGTCGACTCTGGTTGGAGTTCAGAGTTGAATATCAACGAATCTGTTAGAGGCTTCAAGATGAATGAAGCCAGTGATAGTAGCCAATCAAAGGAAGACTATAAAGTGGACAGTAGTGAAGTTAACAGTGATGAACATCGGTCAAAATTACGCACCAGAAGTGTTAGTGAAAAAGAGACACCCAAGGAACACGATGACAATAGCAACGAAGGTGATACTGCTTCAGTCAACGATGACAAATCCACAGAATATTCAGATAAACAACAAACTATTTTAGATGCATCAGTAGACAGTTACATGGATAAATCTGAAAACGAAAGTCAGGAGATGATTGATGATAATGATGATAATGATGATGATCGAGAAAACGATGACATTGATAACGAAAATGAGGATTCTTCAAAACGAATTATACCAGAATATATGTTAAAACTTTACAAAAAATTCACTCAGAATCATTTCATGCACCCGGCTTCGGATACCGTTAGAAGTTTCAGTAATATCAACGATGGTAGGTAGTTCTTTCCTGTATGCATTCATCAAGTGTTTGTGTCTGTATATATATATATAATAAGTAACATGTTGACATAGTCTTCGATTTCCACTAACGAAATCTGATCACTACTATACTCTCTCTCTCTCTCTCTCTCTCTCTCTCTCTCTCTCTCTCTCTCTATATATATATATATATATATATATATATATATATATATATATATATATATATATATATATATATATATATATATATATATATATTACAAGATAGAATATCCGGCCAACTAGCAAAGACCATTTCCATGGCAAAAAAATTGCATCGAAAGAGTTTAAGTTTCACGGTCCCGGTTATTCGCGGAATTTTCCTTAGAACCTAACTAATAATTGTTCGTTGAAACCATCGCATATTTGTAGAATTGTAAATATCTTCCGCGATTTTTTAATGCAATATATACGCTTCACGCTTTTTAATGCTAAATTATTAATAAAAATGTAACAGTATTTGCCGGCCTATTCCACGCCCTTCGCATAAGACCTTCCCTCTGATCAGAATAGCCGTGCATCATATCGTTTGTTTGTTTTAGATATAAGTACACTGTATCTTGTATCTCTTATTCCTGCGTTTTCAATCAAAGCTTGTTAATTAGTATGGTGACATCTAACTATATTTCACACACACACACACACACACTCTCTCTGTATTTCTCCCTCAACAAACTCTCATTGTAGTGAAAGTATTATATATATATATATAAATACAGCGTAGCTCACCGGTATTGCTTAAGCTAGCGATGACAGATCAAAGATAAACAACACGGGACTGAACGTTAATTTTATACCAGTGCTTTGTTCAATCACCGCTACATTTGATCATACACATTGTTTATTACAACAGGATAATTTTTGAGGCCGAGAACCAATATAGTCTCATTGAAAATCGGTCACTAGCTGGTCGCTGTCTCTCTTTTATTATAGCATAGATTACTGTATAGGTAATCGAGTAGTAATACAAACTTTTTTTAAAACCACGATTGGTATGCGTATATTAGACGCAGGGAAGACTTTTTGTACGTTTTATGCGGGGGAAACTGCGTCTAATATCTATCTAGAGTGTTTTGCTGAGTGTTGTGTTTTTCGCAGCGTGTTTATTAAAGTCCTAAGATGTACCGAAATGACCTATACATTCTAAGGCTTCTTGCAATGACCCTAAGCGCCAGAAAAAGGTTAACGCTCCATGAGAAGGTACAACTGCTGGATATACTCCGGGAAGACAAAAGTTATACCACAGTAGGTCGTTATTATCGCGTCAACGAAAGCCCCATACCCTACCTAAAGAAGAATGCGGCAGCGATCAGGACTATCGTAGCAGTAAGTTTCTGTGAAAGAGCCAAAGGGATAACGACAGTAAGAAATAAACACTTCGTCAGGATGTAATCTGTCTTATCATTGTGGATCAGCGACTGCCAGAAGAAAAACATTCCCTTGAGCAGTATCATCATCTGCGACAAAGCACGGAAATTATACCAGCATTTAGATAGAGGTCTCGGAGCAGAAGGCACCGAAGAACCGCAACCAGGACCATCGATGGTACCGGAGCCCAAAGGTTTTCAAGCCAGCAAAGGAAGGTTTTACAGTTTCCAGAAACGGTTTAAAATGAAGTATGTTTCCCTGCATGGAGAAGCGGCATCAGCTGTTAAAGAAGCCACCGAGAAGTACCTCAAGACCTTCAGGCAGATCATCGAGAGCAAGGGATACAAGCCGGAACAGGTTTTCAATATGGACGAGACTGGCTTGTTTTGGAAAACGATGCCTTCCAGAACATACATCAGGATGGACGAAGCCAGAGCCTGAGGATTTAAGGCACAGAAGGACAGAGTGACGCTCATTATGTGTGGCAATGCTGCTGGTTTCATGACGAAACCAGGCCTTATCTACAAGTCCGCGAACCCGACGGCCTTCAATAATAAGAATAAAAGCCTGCTGCCTGCCCACTGGTTACACAACCCTAAGGCCTGGATTACCAAAAGTCTAACTTTGAACTGGTTCCACCAATGCTTCCCTCAAGCCAAGGAACACCTCCACAACATATGCATGGAATTCAAGGTTTTGTTAGTAAGGAGTTCAAGTAGAGGTCCTCCTTGCCAACAGCACCTCCATCATCCAGTCTATGGGTCAAGGCGGGATTCGTGCCTTCAAGGCACTTTACACTCGGAACTCTCTCCAACACCTTGTGGACGCAGTGGACTCGGACGAGAATTTCAAGTTTAAGGGGTATTGGCGTAACTTCACGACCACAACCTGCCTGTTAGTCATCCAAGCTGCTCTTAAGGACATGAAAAAAGAAACCCTCATCGCATGCTGGAAGAAGGTGTGGCCAGAGTGTGTCCAGGACTACAGGAGCTTCTCACCTGTCATAGAATTGATTATTTAACACGTAATTGGTTTAATTGATCAATGACTTAGAAGCAAGTTATCTAATTATAATCTGACGAAATTCAATCACTTGAGGTATTTCCGCCCAGCACAGCCATTTAACGAAATAACCACTAATTAGATGATTCTCAGGTATTTGTGAACAATGGT